>VYXC01010085.1:1013315-1139644 GCA_013397175.1 Platysteira castanea
AAGAAGAAGAAAGAAGGAACACATAAATGTAGAGTTTGAAGATAAAAAACATCTTTTCAAGTAAGTCATCTGAATCAGTTAAATTCCAGCCCCCAACATGTCTACATTTTCACACACATCAGTGGGGCAGTATTTTCTTCTGCAGCAAGAGCAAAGTACACCAAATGGGTCACATGTAGCAAAATAACCGCATGTAGCACCAGTCACACTGGTGCCATTTGTTTGTATGTTTCTCTTCCATGAAACCACTTGCTTTTATTCTTATTCATGCCAGCACTTACACATGTACACAGAGCTTATCAAATGCTAAAATGTTCTCTTGAATTGAAAGCTGGAATCACCTTCCTGCCATCTTGTTAAGATCATTACAGAGAATTAAAGAGGATTTCAACACAAAAAATATATATATATATACAAACATTTCATATATTTAAAAACTCCACAAATCTTGCTGAAGTAACACCCTATGTGTATTCAAAGTCATACGCACATGCAGCCAAGTGGAGATAGCACAAACTCAAGCCAGCAGACAAGGGAGTGGAATCACCTAAAATTGCTGCCATAAGAATCATCCTGTCATTGCTCTTCTTAAAAGTCGTGCTCTGAGAGGCCTGTAACAGCTGCAGAGAGGTAATCAAATTGTTCCATCCAAAATAAGTTGGTCCTGTATAGTGAGAAACTCTTTTCATGGAAAGGTGTATATGGGAATGGTACATAAAATCCAGAATGGCCTTGGAAAGTACGCAGAGTTACACATTATCATGGGGAAAATGGCCCAGACAGCGGGGACTTTAGATCCTGCAGTATTCAAATGCAGCTCCTCACTATTCCTCCTCATGCAGCACTGTCGCTGCCAAGGGCACAGCAAGTCATGGACAAAAGACATTCACTTGAAGGGCAAGATGAAAGTTTTGCCAGTGGGTAAAGAAAAATACATGCTGGAGCACTTCAGGCACTTTTTTGAAGTTTACTGTAGTTGAAACACCTTCCAAATCTGGAGTTTAGAAGTGCTCCCAGATTCCTCTCCCACACTAATCTAACACATCCCCCAGCCATGCTTTTCTTTGGCTGAAAAATCCATCCTGTACTAACCTACCAGTCTTTAACCATGTGACAACAGGAGTGCTTTTTCTCCTCAGTTTTGCATATGGTCAATATTACAAATTGTTGGAGGCTCGTATCAACAGGATTTTTAACCTATCATTGCATAGAAGTATGGAGACAGTAAGGAAAGGTATTGCAAGTAAAAGTGGCAATCCCAAGGTGAGACAGCATGAAGAAGATCTGGATTCCATCGTTGCATTTATAATGGACCAGATAGGGAGTTCACTTATTCTGCGTTTTTCCCATGTGGTCAGTAACAGCACATTACTTTATGGATGTCCAGCTTGAGCCACTAAAATGTGATTAATTGCTTAATACCCCAAAGTATGTACTGAATAAATTTAGGGTAAGAAATTAAAAGTGGGGGACATCCAGTCTGGGCTTCAGGTGCTCCATGTCCCCATTGTGTTTTTGTGTGCATAAGCCCAGATGAGAGCTTTCGTTTGAATTCCAGCTTAACCACATTAAGAACTTTGAAGTTTCTAGGACACAGGGTTTTGACAACCTCTAGTTACCAGAGGGAAGCCATCCCACTGCCCCAATCATTTTTATGAAGGGAAGTAAGCAAAAGTGCTTTAGGGAGCTTATCCTTATTGCTACTGAGTTCCTAGTTGTTGTTTTTCATATCTAGTCTTTCTCCACACTATGCCTCTGGGCAATATCAGACTCTCTTTCCAGTCATATGCAATTGCTGCCTTCTCCCAGAGTCCCCAGCACTTCAAAGGAGCATACTGGAACAAAAGATGAGTATGGAAAGACACATAAATTTTTACGTGACACCAATGCTTTAAAACATTCCAAACAGTACTCCTGAAGTCCCATTTCAGCTGCTGATTGCATATTCATTATGATAAATATATTCATTGTGGTTTTATTTGTAGTATGTTCCTCAAAGCTTTAACATGTTTTTTTATAAATCCACTTACACTACAACAGAGATAACTCACATCATTTCCCTTTTTCCAAATTTATGAGAGGTGTTACTGTGAAAAACAACCTCATTGAGAAGTCCCTGTCCCTGATCCTTCCACATAGCTTCTAACTTAATATCAGAAACAATAACATAGATATGCTGCTGGCAAAGTCCAGATAATGTAATGTTTTCCTGATCCTCAAAGTCATGGTTTGATTGATAGGCTGAGAGGTTTCAAAGATTTTTTTCTTCATGCTGACTTGAAAAAATATTTGACACAAAAAACTGAATGGACAACACATCTTTATCTTCCTGGATGTTTCTTACACACAGTCTCCAAAATTCTGATCTAAGGTTCCATTCAGATACCAGAGGTATTACAGATACAGTGGCACATGCTGCTGAATTACCCTTCACGATGGTTTTCTTTTTTGATCTCCGTAACCACTTCACTTTTGGCTCCAAATGCCTCACGATTAGTCAGGCTGTGTTAAGTAATTGCAGATATGGAGACAAGTGACTTTCTACTAAGATAGGAAGGTCCTGTGATTATGGTGCAGGAATGTGATCAGGAAATGTGCTTCAACAGGCAACAGTGCTATAGATTTTCAGTCAACTACAGTCCAAGCTCTTGAAAGATAAGCTCAGAAATCTGCTTAAAGATAGGTACTTGCTTTAACATTTCCTTCGTGTCAGTTCCCCTCATCTGTTAAATGGAGGCAATTCAATTTCTTTGCAGAGACTTACAAAGGAAATTTTTCAAGGCTAGTTCTTTTTATACAGTCATTATGTTTCTTTAGCTAACCCGAGGGCACATGTGTTATCTCCATGCCTTTCAAGACTGCTGCACCTTGCATTCAGAAAACTATTGTTGTATAGATAATTGGATTCTGACAAATATGGTCTCATAATTTCTTCATAAACAAAGCATATACTCTCCATTTCCACAAGGTGTGGCAGGACATGTCTACCCTCTCTCTACCACAGATAGCCAGTGTGTATGCAAGAGATAACTCGGGCGGGTCACAGGCCCAGCGTGGGGTATCTCTGGTGCCAAAAGGGCTCAGACACTCAGCTAAGAATCAGCATCTTGGTCTGTAAAGCAAAGGTGGGAAGAGATGAAAGAAATATTCTTGACCAAAAGACACGGTTCGTACATCTATGAAAGCCCACACAATTATCACAGAGGCAGAAGTCTCTTATACACTCCACAGAAAGGTGTGAGAAGATTTCTCCCTGGAGCCTTGGACCAACTCCAGGTCACTTTCCAGGAATTGAGAGAGAGGATTTTTCAATGTGTGCCCCCACAAGGATTGGTGTTAAGAAACATTGAATCCTAAATTATACTATTTCTCAGCTAGCTGTAAATTGAATGGTACCTTTAACTCCACATGTAATACTAGCATGCCTTTTTATCTTATGCCTGTGTAGTAATAGTCTGTCTTAAGTCTTATGTCTGTTAATTTTGTGTCTATAAATAAATAATTCCTTTTTAATAGACCAAATCAGCCATTATTAAAGAACTTGCAGATAAGAGTGGATCCTTGGGGTGGTGGCCACCTCAATACAACTACTGCCTGCTGCCAGAGGCCTGGGCAAAAGGGAAGAGCTGATTTAAACTTACAAAATCCATTCATAACACAAGGAACATTGGTCTTCAGACTATTAGGCCAGTGTCTTTGAAAAGCTATGCGTAAGTAAGTAAGGCTCGCTAGTTCTTTTCTCAGAACATCCTCTAAAGTTTTCAAGATCCTAATATTTTATTAGACTGTGCAGAAGAATTTTAGCACTGAACTCCCTGGATGGGATATGTTCTTACAATAGGGATGAATCTGGACTGAATTTTAACTACCATCTTTGCCACATCTATGAATATAAGTTCCCATATACAGATATGTAGAATTTATAGATATGTCAAATGTATGTGCCTGAATAATGCACATACACGAACTATGTTATCTTCCCAAATTGTCCCAGTGGGTGACAAGCAAGTAGGTAGCTTTTTTTTTCAGATACTGGCATCAGCTGGAATTGTGAGAAAAATCTGTGACAGTGCAGATGATTCTGAGTCCATCCCTTTCCATCTTACATAATAATTGTGAGCTGAGGAGATCTTCAGCTACTAAAATATGACCAAGTAGCACATCATAGCTTTAATGTAACATTTCAAAAGTCCCAGCAACATTACTTAAAGATAACGACTCAGAAATGTACATCCCAAATCTTTCTTCTCTTTGTACAGAAACATTCTAAACCAACAGTTTCTGTAGCAAATTTATAACAGAGCTATGTATACCCATGTAGATCTATGTTTACCCCTTCTATTCGTTATGATGTCCATTAATCCAAAGCCAGGGAACATGAAAGAAGGACCCAAGACATTAAGTTCAGTGCTCCAAATGACAGGCATGGCATTGATTTTTAGTACTTAGAGGCTATGGAAAACCTGTTTCATCTCCGTAACACTTTCCATCACCCAAAAACAAACATAAAATTCATAATAGATGACAAACAAATATTTGCTACAGGAATATGCCAGGAAAGATCACAGGTAATTTTGTGTTTTCCACCCCTGCAGCAGAGCATAAGGACCTAGGCACTACTCATGCAGTCCTGTAGACAACTGAGAGGAAGAAGAAAGAATTTCCTATGCTCTTTCTTCTAGTCAACTCCTAATGTTTTCATAAGCCTTTACAGACTGGAAAACTACGGCCCAAATATGAAATTAACCAAGGAAAATTCTACCAACCCATAATAAAATCAATCATGTCTTATAAAAGGATTTGCTTTGCAGTCACACCCCATACTTACCACATAAGTCTGTGCAGTACGAAGCATCCATGTAAAGCTGCTGTAAAGGAGGAGGCTGGATGCACTTCCTTCTTCCATCTCATTTCTCCTTCACTGTTCAAAAATGACACCCCTTAGAAGTCAGACTTTTTTTTTCAGTATTTGGTCACACTTACTGCATATTTCAGTAATACTCATAAGAAATCCACCCGGAGGTTTTGACTCTCATTTTTCTTCCTACAATTTTGTGTGCAAGAGACTAAAAGAAATCTAAACCATTTCCTAGGCTCTGATGGGCAATCACCTCTGAGGTCGAACAATAACTGTTTAGACAACGCAAATGAATTTAGTCTGAGCTAAAGAAGATCTCTAGAACAAACTGCAATTGCAGAGAGAACCAGTTATGCGTAAAGTCATCATCCATAATATGTGCCCTGAGAAGTAACATCAGCTTTACTTCTTCTCTAAGATGCCTTCCAACACAAACCATTCTATGATTCCATGATCAACTAAGGGAATCTCACTGTATAGCACAATGCTACAGTGATAAAACTTGTCATTGTCAGCCCTGCTTTAAATACAAAAGTAAACTTTGCTCAAACTCTTAATTGTTTTTTGATCTGAGAACTTTCCAATTTTGTCTTCTGTGGAAATATGGATCAATCTGGACATTTACAAGAAAGGAGAGATATTGTTGGATCATAAAATTACCTTATATCTGACAACTCAACTCAGATATTATGGCTTATATTAAAAAAATAGCTTATCATGGAAAATGATGTGTCACCATTGATGTATAACAGCCAAATAATGAAATGGTTGAACTCAGGCATCAAGGGAATGCTGGCTTGCTATAGGTTCTAGATAACACAGTTGCTTCACCTCTGTCTCTTAACTTCATTTTTTATATTCCGTGCTTTCAAAAAAAGCAAAATTCTTTCATTTTATTATTGCACTGATACTATTGAGCTATCCCATAACCGAAATCCAGCTTTAGATCCAGCAGTGTGTGCAATCACTATAAGGAAAATTTTATTTAATCACAACATTATATGACAAACAAAGTGATGTGCTGTAAGTCGAAAAAGAGAAACATCACAATTATAATGTATAGAAAGGATTATTCTCCCTTGCAGATACAGAATTCCTGAATCTCTTGTGAGTGGTGAGGGATTAAACTGCACTGTCTCCGAAAAAATACCATCTTCAGTAATGGTATCCCTGTGCAACAGAGAAAAGAAATTGTCTGAAAAAGTAATATTTTCTCTATTTAATTTATTTTCTCTATACCACTTCAAGTAAAAATTAAATATTGGAGTATAAAATAAACTGTATCAGCCAAATAAATATATATTGTTATGTATTATATAATACATACATGTGGAGGCCAGTGGGTGTGGAAGTGCCCCCTGGGCACCCCCCCAGACCCCCAGGGGGGTGGGCCCCAGCATGGTATATGGAGTTTCCAGGCTCCCTAATGTAATCTTATCCCCTATTGGCCCTTGGTGTTCGCCTGCCCCAAAAACTGTGGTTGTCCCAGGATTCCTGGGGCTTCTGCCGCCTGTCTGTGCTGAACTTTGGCCTTGTGCGGCCAGGGGGAATAAAATCTGAAAACACCTATGAAAATATCGTCGCCTTGATTCTTCTACGGGCCAAATCTGTCTTCTGGGAATGTTGCTGAATCCCCACAGCAACAAGTGGCCTGTTGACAGAGGAACCACAAGGGTCCCCTGGAGGGGAGAATCCTAAGCGATCCTCCTCAGTTATGGAGACAGAAAAGGCCTCTCCCAGGATCCTTTGTTTCATTATGTTAATGTATCCCAGTTCTGCTTTCCCTCTTGGCCAGTCAGCCTCTCTGCCCCCTTCTACCCTATCCAGAAACTTCTCCCTTTCCCGCTCTCCCATGGGGCCTTGTTCCTTTGCCACTCCCTCAGAGTTTCCCCACTGGCTCCCACGCCCCAGTCCCGCCTGTGTACCGCCCTTGTGCCCTGAGACCATTGGTCCCTGATGCTCTCTCCGCTGCCCCCGTATATCATCCTAGACTGTGCTCCCCCCCGCACCCACCACTCTTGTGTGTCTTTGTCACTGGAAACCTTCACGTGCGTGGCTCAACAAACCTCTCCCATGGCACTCCGTATGGAGACCCTTCCAGTCTCTTTGCTGTCAATTTGTCAAAGAAGCTATCCGGGGGGTGTGTGTGTGCACGAGCGTAATGGCTTTGCTGAGCGGCTTTCTGCTGGAGATGCTTTTGGAACGCCATGGCACCCCACCAGAACACCCGCCGCGACACACACACATGGAAATGTGTATACACTAAGAGGTGAAGAACATCTTCCCTGTTTTAAACTGTTGCAGAATCATTCTCTAGCCCAAAAANAAAAAAAAAAAAACCAAAAAAATACCAGTACCATAAATTAATTCTAGGTTCTTAGGTGGGCTTAGTATTAAAAGGGAGAGAAAATGACTTATTAAAAATTTACCAATTTTTATTTTCACTCAGCAGTACAAATGTGGCCATCTTGATGAATCAATATAGATAGAATATTCCAATAATACTTACCTGTAATGTGACTGCACAGAAATCAGAATTGGGATGAATAAAAGTGAACCAAAATTATTCAGTTAATGATTGGAGTTGTGAATGTCACACTGAAATTAAAAAGACAAAATGAACCATCTCAAACAAACAAAAAAGCTAACTCTATGGTTAGTATATTGTATATGTAGTATTTTCTAGGATGAAGGAAAACATTGTGGCACAACTCACTTAAGAAAATAACCCCAGAATGCAGCTAGATGCCCAAGCCAATGGCAGTGGGTGAGTTCTGCCAATGTTGTCTTTTCATTTTTTAATCTAACCACAATTCAAACTAAATGTTCCTCTCATCTCACTCTGAGAATACAGTTAAACAAGGAAACCAAAAATTGTCTCAAAGATCAGTCTTTGCCTTCTCTTATATTCTAGAAACTTCAGGTAAAACCGCAGTTTCAAGACTTGCATAAGAATGGTCTACAGAGAAGCACCAAACCAGTGCTGTTACCATCTTTCTTTAGTATTCTCATTTCAAGAATTATTTGCAATATTCTGATGATACTCATTATATTTTTTCTGTCTTGCAAAATACATCCTCTTTTTCACATAGCTGTTTGGAGTTATCCATTCACAGGGAACATAAATTAAGAAAGAATAATGGGAACCAAGTAAACAAACCATATTCCACTTTCTTAAATCCAGCAAACAGTAGACTCCAGCATTATCCAGTTAAATTCCCTGACTGAAAAATAAAAACTTAATTATCTACTGTTGCCCATATAAACTAATTTTTAAATTGCTGATTTAGAGACATCAGTTTGAACACGCTGAAATATTTATGGGCCCATTATGAAGCAAATTAATTACTTAGAGTTCCTTTCACGGGAAATAGGAGACCCTTTATATCCATTGCACACTCAGATACTGTCTTTTCTTATAATCTCCTTCATTCTTTTCATTTTTTATATCTTCTTTCCAGATTCTTTGTATGTTCTCTCTAATCATTAGAGTATTAAAAGCATTTCCTGGTCATAAACAACTTTGTAAGCAGAGCTACTCACTTGTAGGACAGAAACTAGAGATTAAAATGAGCCAGAAACATTTGGAAATCTTATGAGAGTCTTCAGTTAACAAAAGAATAGGTGGTATTTATTAACATATGTCCTCCTACAAGCCTCTTTTCTGGAACAGTCACAAAAGATATGCTAAGGAAGCCCCAAATGATGGATGCCCTGCAGGGACTAAGGGAAAACTTTACATCACTGTGTTCTTAAAGTGTTTTTCAGTGCTACACTGAACTGAACTTCCCTATCACAGTGTTGACCTTCCTCTGTGGTAGGATGTGCCTTCCTGACAAGTAGTGCTGTGAAAGAACAAGGCCACCAAAGAGCCCATTTTTCCACAGATGAGTCTGAATTTCTATTTCCACAAGTGAAAAGCTAGAGCTGCATAACAATTTTCTGTACACTCAGTATAAATACCTGGAACTCATTGTCTCTCACATGTTGGTACAGAGGGTAGAAAGGAAAAAACGTAAAAAAGATAAAAGTTTGGCTTTTCAACAAGTAACTAAAAAGCACAATATTAGGATGCAGAGAGGAGTCTAACCAGCAAAAAAGTAGAGCTGCTGGTCACAGCTCAGATATCATATACGTTACTGACACAGGCACCAAGTTTAAAAAACAAAACAAAACAAAAACAACAAACAAAAACAAGAAACAACAACACCTTTTAATAAAATAGTGTTTATTGACATGGAAAGACCCGTTCTGCCCATTCTTCCTGTATCAATTCCAATACCAGGAGTTTGATTCGACCCTCAGTTCTGGAAGCCCTCTATATATGCAGAACCTCCATGCATATCAAAACATGAAGAACAAGACTTGAGACTGCCTTGTTTATAAAATAACCCACTTCAGAACAGCCAAGTGGAATTCCCTGGTTACTCAGGTTTTTCACAAACAGGATGTTGCTCAGATGCTGCTAAACAGTAATGTTGCAATTCATCAATTAAAAGGAGTTGGCGCCATCAACCTGAGTGTTATTTGGAGAAGCGTGAGCAGCCGCTCTGCCCTAGTTGATTTCAGAAAGTGAAGCTTTTGCCACCACATTGACTCTCCAATTCCAGCATTTCAGTCTTAAGTGAATATTGAGTCATATCTCAGGAACTGTAAGAAACAGCCAAGCAGATGCGCTCAGTCAGCCTTGTCAGCTTTTCCCTTGTGCAAATCCAAATGTATCAAAGTTTGATTAGCACTGTAGAAAAAAAAGACCATCTGCTAACAAACCAAAGGCACGTCTCACTGCAGAAAAGGAGCGAAGAGCTGTTAGATACCTTCAGTGCTGAAATGCAAAGGAAGCAAGAAATTGTCATTTCTCTCAGACAACTGTGGGCCCAAAATAATATGCTATATTGTGAAACCAACACAGAAGAGGTAAAATCACACAATCAGAGCACTTTTCCTTACAGTCCATTTTTGCTTTTTGCCAAAACACAGCAAGTACTGCTGTTGCATCCAGTTTTCAAATCAGATTAAGGAAATCCATTATTCACTGGATAAAATGATCATGATTATTTTTTTAGTTAATCCTAAACAATTTAGATTAAATTCCTAAGCCTCTGTCTGCTTAAATTCCTGCTGAAAGACTTTTGGAACACCCTTTATAGCCATATGCTTAAATGGATAATATAAGGTCACATTCAGTAGAATTCTTCAATGAAAGATATAAAATCTTTTCACAACTCTTGAGGCTTTTGAAACATTGGCTTGGGGTGAACAAGAAAAAAAAAAGCTCTTCACATCAATTTTGTTTCTGTTTATCTAACAGCTATTGCTCCATAAAGGTTGTTAGGAAAACACAGAATTTGGACTGATATTTCCTTCATGCCTGCAATATCTATTACTTCATGAAATAAATGACCCTGCAAAAATGTCAGTTTATATATTTTAAAACAAGTTTTAATTTAGGCCTCTTGTCACAGTACAGAGCAATATCATAATTAATGATGTGAAACTGGTAGCTAAGATGTCATTACACATGGGAATGTCACAGTGAATCAAGTTAAACTAGCCACTAAAAAAATTCAGCACTGGAATATTAGTTTTTATACACACAGTATATCAAATAAATCTTTGACAAACCACAAAAAATGGTATGGATTAAATATGATATGGGATGAGCAGATTTGGTACAGAGCTGGCCCAGAGTCTCAAAGTGCCAGCAAATCAAGGCCTGTGGGTAAGTCAGGCTATTTATTTGCCAAGCTGACCCACTTCTATTACCCTTATCATTCTTCTGAATACCATTTACAAGTCTTTCTGTCACAGCAAAAGACAATGTTAGTACATCAGAGCTCTGATGTAATTTCTAAGAAGGCTGCATGCCTCCTGAAGCTGTTTTTACGATTTCAAGGAAGTGCTCTGACCTGCTCAAAACACCTTTATCCTGTTAGCAACGAGCTTTTCTTAGATCAAATTAGCATTATACCTTAAAAATTAGGTGTAAAATCAAATTAGCATTTATGCCAGATTAAAAAATCCTTTCAGTTGCCATTTTTCATTACAGAAATACATTTGTTAGTGGCATAAGTTACTCGTCATTTAAATAGTCACAAAAATAATTTTAAGACACCATAACATAATTGAATCTGCCTAATTAATATTCTGGAAGTATGGAAGCTGCTGGAACTAGTTAGGAGACACACAGTGCATTCTCCTTGTGGCTCTTTCCTTGGGGTTCCTATGGCTAGGTGGAAGAGGTGTTGTGGCATGCCTACCCAACGAAATTCCCAGCCCTAGGAACAAAAGTGGAATTTACACTAGGAATCTGAGCTTTTGTTTTTATAAAAATAATTTGTGGTTTACCTTTATTCCATCGTATTCAGTACATCTTCCCTCAAACAGCACACATTATTCATTGACTGACTGGAACAGAACAAAGTCATTTAAAAGCAAACAACTACAAAATCTCCAAGTGTTACTTATTGTATATGCATCAGCTTATGGCAGAAGACAATTACCTGTCAGCTACCAGCATGTTCTAATATATAGCCACTCTTATAGAAACAAATGAGCACATATAAGAGCTATCGCAGCTCTTGTACATGTTGGTGGCGTCTTGTTCCATTTTGTAGATAATTTTTTTTTCCTTTTAATAATCCTCCTTTATTAATCTTTTTTTGTTTAAACTTTGCTTGTACATTTGAATCAAAATTTCCCCCTTAAGTATGGACTGTACTCCCGTGAACAGTTTCTCTAGCCACTCATGCTTATGCAATCAGACATTGCAGCTGCTGGAAGGCCTGACTGCTACCTGGGGGTGTAACCAGGCTCATTTTGAACGGGTTTGTTTGGACAAAAACTTCAGCGAGGATTCAATTTCATGGGCTTCCTCCTGACTCTCCCCTCATATATCCAAACATTTCCACAGGCTTATATTTAGAAGCCCACACTGCTCCCACTGCAATCGTCAGCTGGTTTAAGCAGAAAGAGCTGTTGGCTGCAAAGCTAGGCATACAGCAGTCACTTCTCCACTGTTTTATAGATTCACCTTTAGGCAGTATAAACATTTAGCAAGGCTGTTTTGGGAGCACCCCTATGGAGAGTGCTTTCTCTGCCTCTCTCTTCTCCAACAGACATTTCACTTTCCTCTCATGTAACCCCAACTGTCTGCATCTTACACCCATCACCTATCTCCACTGAGCTCTTTGGTACAAACATACTCAGGCAGGACTTATGGCACAGGAAACATCTGCGAGTCCATCTGCTCCATATCACTCATTGCTGCCTTGATACATAATTCAGCTCCTGAGTTTGTGATGTAATCATGGCTTTGTGTGGAATAATTGTGAAAAAAGTCACATTAATGAATTGCGCAACAGTCCTAAGTGATGGTATGCAAGTAACTCTACAAATAGATGCTTTTTATTCCATTTAAAAAGTATGTTTTCAGCAGTTACTGTATTTTGTCCCATTTTGTTATTATCATATGGGTTTCAGCACTACTCACACAGCTCTGCAGATGACTGAGAAGGGAGGAGAAGAGAGAATTTCCTTTGCTTTTCTTCTAGTCAGCTCTTAATGTTTTCACAAGCGTTTATAGACATCACTGCTATAAAAGGTAAGGTAAGAACAGTTGTATGTATAATCGAAAAAAGCATTTCATGCTGTGCATGCTGTTTCAAGTCACCAGTTACCTAACTTGTACTCATTCATACTCCAGGGGACTTTTCTTTTATTCTTTGTTTCTGCAGGAAGCAGCAGTTAAAATCAACTTTTCTCTGATTCTAGCATACTAGCACCAAAGGAGGGGCATAAAGAAAGGCAAGGGGGTGGGATACAGCAGCACATCACCACTAATATTGTCTCCAGGGAAGAGCTGGTGGGCTACTGTTGCTTTGCTCTTACCTCTATGAATATAGAAATGTAGGTTTGTAGGAAAAGGATATACCCAAAGTGTGAGGCATAGCCCTGTGTTCACAGGTAGGATGCTGCCTGAGGTCAGTGTAAGATGCAACCAAAAGTGTGTATTCTATTACCATCTTCACAAGCTGTTAAAAACAGGTGGGGCAGTGTTCTTTACCTCTTCCATGACTCATCCCTGACAGATCCCTCCGGGGACTATCGTTGCTAACGGGCCATCAAGTCTCACTGCATGACTCATAAAATTACATCCTCCCATTGTGAGATGCTCTGCCCAGGGGGAGGAACCAAGCTTTCCCACCTGGATATAATCTGAGGTTTGGAATACCATGAGCAGCACTACCCACTGGATTCCCAGAGGAGAAGAGCTTCATAATCACCACTGGACCTCCAGAAAAGGACCAGACTTTATTACAGGATCACCACTTTGACAGAATCACATTCATCACCCCAACAGGACTGCAGCCACCATTTAATCAGACTGCTACCACCACCCTCCCCGACACGGTGTCAGGTTGTGTCCTGACTCTGTCAGTTTAAGCCAGTGTTTCTGTATTATTGCCTTTATCCTAATTTTCCTATTAAATTGTAATTCTGACTTGGGTTCTCCCACTGGTTTGCTTTCAAACTAGTACAGATGCCAACCTCACCTGATGTTCCCCTTCATATCCCAGTCCTTATTCCTTAAGGATGTAAGGAGAGGATGAAGCCATTACTTCTTTCTGAATTACCTCCTCTCTAAATTTTTAAGAAGGGGAGGCTGGGAGGAGGATTGGGGAGGGTTGGCAAGAGAAATGTGCCTTGATTTGCACTATAATGGCTTTCATTTCTTAAAGCAGTGCTGGGCAGATATTGGACAAGTAGGCTTTTAGTGTAGTTATTAATTCTGTACCTAAAATATCTCACTATGGAGTAGGAAAATGCAGAAAACAAAGAACCTAACTGCTCACTGCAGTAAAGACATCAGAGAGGGTCTCAAAAATCAGCAAAGTTTCTAGGGCATGCAAGGGACAACAGATCATCAGGGTGTGCTATGTATTACGCAGTGTGCCTTCTCCTCAGGTACCATAAAATTGTCAAATCTAGCAAAGGGCGTTTGGTTCAAGAGACTTGATGAAAGTGAGGCAGGTCACCTTGCCAGCCTGAAGGAGTCTATGATAAAACAGTAGCAGCACAATTTTGAAGGTGAGAGAGGAAAAGGAAGTGATCTTATTCCCTTTGAAATTCAATCCTATTCAATTCAAATACCCAAGAGAACATGGCCAATGTATAGCGGTCAGCTCTGTGCCAAACAGTGCAAACTGGAAAAGGCTCAGGGACAAAGTTATTCTCTTTGTATGCTGAGATGTGGAAGCTATGAGGAAATATTTCATAGTTATAAATAAGGATTAAAATAATATTGTATCAAAATATCAACTCTTTCAATGGGCAGCTGCAGACCAAAAAAGGCAAGCTTGAATAACACCCTAGAAAAAACCCAACCAAACAACAAACCAAAAAAATCCCACCAAAATGCAGCAAATCATGCTACCATGGTAGTTTACAGAAAGAGTGAGTAACAAGATTGTGCTGTGAAGACCCTCAAGTCTCAGCTGACAGTTATACAAACCAGGACAAGGAAATGGAAAAAATAAGGAGGTATGAGGATACATATTTTCATTAAGTACTATTTCAAGAAGCAGGAGAAGCCCAAATATCAGTTCACTGCTGCTGAATGGAAAGGTCCTTCTCTAACCCCTCCCCTCCATAATTTTTGCCTCACATCCTTACAAACAAAAACCCCTCCTGCTTCAAATTCTCTTCTGCCAGAATCAGAAAAGTTGGAAGGGACCTTTGGAGATCGTCTCGTCCAACACATAAATCTCTCTCCCTTCCTTCCTACAAGCTAATTTGGCATAACCCAGAAGTGGTTTTTACCATCTTAATGAGTCAGACAAGGTCCCAAAAAGAACCTCTGAGGTCAGTTCTAGTGTAAGGGTAGGACCCCAAAACTGGGAGAGATAAAACACAAGCAAGACTCCTGCTGAAGGCAGCAAGGCTTTACTTGAGTTCAACTACACACACAGTCATCCCATCTTCTCTGATCCATCCCTTGTGGAATATTGCTACATTAGTTTTAATTTTGTATTTTTCTTTTGTTTCCAATAAACTAGCTGAGTAGGTTCAGGGAGGTAGTGCATAGTGTGTCTCTCTGAAAGTGTGCTTTCTGGAGCATTTTTATTTTGCTCTGCCTTAGGAACTCTTCTCTAGCAAGCGAAAGAGACATGTTCACTGAGTCTGCTAAGACAACTGCAAATGAGAGATTAAAGATCCATGAGATTTGACCCCCTAAATCTCATAGGTATAGTTCAAAAACCCTGCTGTATGACTCTTGAGGTTATTTTCCTGTAGCACATGTTTCTGGATCTAAGCTCACTGCTCTTTGAATGACCTCACTAGAAGCACTTCAAGGGATTTGCTCTGGTGCTATGCTTCTGATATAGCCAAACCATGAGGGATTGCACTGGGAACCAAGCCAAAGTAGGTGCTACAACCAACCACTGCTACATGCTGCGGACTGCATGACCCTGCTGTCTGCTGAGAG
The DNA here is from genome assembly GCA_013397175.1 of Platysteira castanea. NCBI lineage: Eukaryota > Metazoa > Chordata > Aves > Passeriformes > Platysteira > Platysteira castanea. Next base: position 1,028,663 of record VYXC01010085.1, read on the forward strand.
CATTTCTTTCCTTTTGATTCCTTTGCTTTAAAGATGTGGGGGTGTTTGGTGGCTTCTTCTTCATGTTGTTGTTTTAATCAATACCCACTACTATCTTACTTTTTCAATAACCAAGATTTATTTTAAAGGAAGTGGAATTTTAGGCAAATAAATTTAATTCTGCCATGCCCCTGATTCAACATTTATTTCCCCCTTCTTTTAAGGGCATTACACTGGGCTCTCAATTCCGTTTTTAAGCCAAACCAGACAAGTACCAGTTCTTACCCTTTCCCAGCCAGGTGGCCAGCCAAGAGATTTTGAAGCATTAGTGCTCAACTCATTTAGACGTTCTTCAAGACTGAGTGATTTCTGGGAGGGAACTCAACCTCTCTGACCTCCCACTACACTGTACTTTGTTGCTAATCACTCTGCCATCAGTCCCTGAAACACAATTTTACATAATCTGCACTGGGCAAAAAGAATTACAAGTATTCCAACAAGACTGTTGCTCTACTTCTGCAATCAAGTTACAATGTTACTTATGTTTAACCAAGTATTTTCATCTGCCTTTATGTACAGATAAAGCTCTATGTATTTATACATTTTTATCTGCATATACATGCATATGCATTTTTATGTGCCTGAAAAGACAACTCATTTAAAGACTATGGTGATAAATTCAGAAGCTTAAACAAAAAATATTAAAATATCCAAAGTGTCCAATAATATATAATGGAAAGGTGAAATTTGAATTGAAAATATTTACACTTTATTCAGTATGTCACATACACTAATCTGTAATAATCCCAAAATCAAAAGATAAGAATGACATTAGTGGTTTGAATGAATACTGCCCTCTGACTTCCACTTTCATAAATCCCAATTATAAACTGCACGCTGGAAGTACTGGAGGCTCCAGCTACAGCAGCTGTTTAAAACGCATGCCTGCTTCTCTTCAAATTACCAGCAGTCCCTTGAAGAAGTTGCAGAAGGGATCCCACCAGTGCCTCAGTTCCCTCCAGCACGCAGAGCACTGCCACCTGATAAGAGGCCAGCACAGGCACACAAAACACTGCCGGCTCTAAATTGCAGCAGTTGAAAATGAGTACATATTACTTCAGCTGCTCCTACCAGAGAAATGGTAGCTTTTAGCTGAGAGCTGTTTGTCTTAGACTACCTGTCACGATCCGAAAAAGTGAATCGTGATAGGTTCTTTACCCAATCTCCGAGTGCAAAAGACAACAGTGGGGATTTTCAGCAATGCACTTTTATTAGGTGCTCAATAATTCAATTATGTGATAAAAAGAGGAAAGAAGAAATAGAGAGAAGAAAAGAGGGGGGAAATGGGATGTTGGAGCTACCAATCGAGACGAGACCCCGGTGGTCCAGCCAATAGGTCTTTCGCCGCCGATGGGGAGATCTCGAAGGATGGGGAATTATTACAGTCACTTTATAGTCTTTTCAAAGCGGGGGGGCTCTCTGGCCAGGAGGTGAGGAAAGCCCAAAAGCATTGCTCGAGGCCTGTGGCTGTGAGAGGCACAGTACGGACCTTTCCTCACGGTTCTGCAGTTCTGCCCGCTATGACGAGCAGAAGCAGTGTACCGTAACTCCAGGAGTCTATCACGACCAGCATACAAGCAGACAATGCTCTGGCAAGCCACCAACGTATCTTTTCAATCAGCCAGCATTCCTGTCACAATCAGCTGGGTGAACGTGGCCCAAACCCCCCTGTACAGAGCTTTATGGAGTTCTAGGGTGTCTTGTCGGGGAAATCGTGAGGCAAAAATGAGCAATCTTCGGACCGACTCTTACACTACCACAGCTGGATTTCTCCAGCTGCAGAAAAACTGACTGCAGTTTTTGGTGGTGTTACTTTACAGCGGGTGACTGGTGATACTCAGGCACGTCAAATGTCACATATGATTTTTATAACGTATATGATAGCTGTGCTGCATTTGAAGATGCTTTCCCATTTTAAATCGAATATGGGAAACACTTCTCTGCCAGAAGAACTCAAGGGTCAAATAGGATCATGCCTTTCTTGAAAGCTTCACATCTCTCTCTCCTGTGCACATTACGCTTTAGCAGAGCTGAGCAGAGTCTTGCATGCAACTGTCAGAGCTGAAGCTGGGGTTGCCCAAGAGAAGCTGGAAAGGGACTGAAGGAGCAGTGGATGTCAGATGTAGTCTGAAAGTAAAAAGTGTAAAATAAAGTGACCAAGGAAGAAATGAGAAAGCATCAATGGAAATAAGTGCAAGTCAGCAAGGAAGAGCAACAAGCTGTCAAAAGATGATTATTTTGATGGTGAATACTGGTGTTTTCGCTAGCTTCACTGCAATGAGTCATGAATGGTCAGCAAGAATGGTTCTCTCTGTTATTGGCACCTAAGTTCAGAAATCCAGACTGCTGCAGCAAAGAAAGCAAACTTACCCTAGGCTAAGCATTGCATTCATATTCCAGTCACCTCCTTTCACAGTGGAAGAAAAAATGGTGTCTGTCCTGAGTTCAAGAGTTCAACAGTCACACTTAAATGCTCTACAAGTAACACATTGTGGGGTTAGAACTGCAAAGGAAATATGGCGATCTTCACACAGGTTTGGACCAGCAGTGGCAGCACTTTAGCATTTCATAAGCCTAATGGAGAAAGGCAAGGCAGAGAGAGCCTCTTGCTTTTTTTGGAAAAGCACAGCTAGAGAAGAGGCTACTACTCAAGAGAAAACAATAAAAAAGTGTTTGTAATATATGCTGATAATTGAAGAACTGCTTAATCCTTTTCATAGGTCTAATAGCTTTTAAGGGAATTTAAATAAGTTAATGAGGTTTAACATTCCTCTGAGAGATGAGCCTATGTATAACCTTGTATTTAATAATTAAAAATCTTTTTGATATGTAGGACCCAGAAAACTGATTATAGTAAATTACAATCTGAACAACGAACCACTTGATGCTACGAATAATGCAGGAAAGCTTCAGGACCAGACTTCTCACGTCTGGATGGTCTTCTGAGGATATGGGGCAGTGGAGATCTTGGCTGAATAAATGAGAACCACATGCTGTTGAAGAAGAGGATCTGCTTCACCCTCTCCTCATTAGCACTAACCACAGAGTGGCAAAATGTGCATCATTTTGGCAATAATGTGAATGCTGTAATAATAATAAAAGAAACTTAATCCCTGAACTGGGCTAAATGTCTTAAGAAGAAAAAACCTGCCAGAAAATTGAGACCAAAAAAAATCCACAAAAGGAGCTGGAGAAAAAAAGGAGATTAAATAGGTAGAATGAACTGGCTTTACTGTGTCTAAGAAGTATCAACTGGGTCAAAGGAAGGGCAATTCAAATAAAATAATAGCTCAACCTACGACACATTGACATGACCTATTTTACTTCAATAACATATTAATTTATTTAGATTAAATATTTTATATGTTATTTCAATAACTGAGCTAGCTATAAACAAATATAGGTGTATACAAGTAAAAAGAATATTAACATTTAAACATAAAACCCTTGAATATCCACCTTTCTATCCCTCACCACCCCTTTTCCAGAAATCAATCCCTTTTTTTCCAGAATATATTACTGTAAATTAGCAAGCAAAGAGTTTGCCAGTGGGGTCATAATGTCAAAGTCGAACAAAGGGAAACATTATTGGGGAATACAGAAAATGGAATTTCAAAGGTAATAGCAGTGTAAAACTATTTTAAAGCAAGAATATCTCAATACTACCTTGTGAAGGAATGCATTTCTACATCTCAGGCAACTCTGAATTCTACAAACACTATAGTTGTCCTTTATCCTCAAGCCCTAATCACACAGAAAATACTACATTCTCATCCTTTTTGCTGTTTTTGAGCTGTTCCAAACCAGAGAGGTATGCCATAATTTTCTTCATACAGGGAAGTGATAAAACCAAATTACTTCCTTCAGCCCTCTTTCCATTCCCAAGTAGCTTTTCTATGAACCCTCATGGACAATGTACACTACAAACCCAAAAAACATGCATAGACAATCAGGACAAGGCATCAAAAGAATTATAGACAGAAGTCACACTCTATCAGCTTTACTAGATTTTATTTCTTAAGCAGGTTCTATTTAAGGATGTGTCACAGTTTAACCCCAGCTGTGGACTAAGCACCACACAGCTGCTCGCTCCCTCCCTCCAGCAGGATGGGAGAATAGAATCCGAAACACAAAAGTGAGAAAACTCATTGGTTTCCAGCACAAATCCAAAACATAGTAGGTACTATGAAAAATCAAACTCTACTCCAGCCCAAACCAGCACAGGATGTTTTTAGGCGATTTTTCTGTACAAAGATGAAACCCTGAAATAGCAGCTATTTGATCTTAGACCTAGTTCAAAAATAGAAAGCTTGAGAAACACCTTGATTTTAAGTGACATGAAACCATTAATTGTTGGTTAAAATTTTGTCAGGAGTTGAATATTGACTGACTAATTTGTAAGAGATTTTTGCATAAGTTACTTTTATAGTCATTTAATTGAATTTTCCCAAATTTTTTAACATAAAGAGTATCACGAGTTTTGGGGGGTTGTGAGGTTTTTTAGTAAAGGTAGAACAGGTGGGAGACATATGCCAAACTTAAAAAACAAGACTAAGATGAAAAGTTACCCCCATGTTTTCTTCAGTAGAATTGTATACTTTGATAAAAGTTTCCAATTGACTCTCTCAAAGGAAACTCTCTTTAACAGTGAAGATGTAGATATTTTATTAAGCAGTTCAGTTTACAGAATAAATTCCATAATCTCTACAGCAGCTTATATATAAGGAGTCATAAATCTTTCTGTACATGTCATTTTAATGTTGATTCCAGTAATAACACCAGATAAAAATCTTTCAGAGCTCTTGTGGTGTCTCACCTCGAAGGAAAGGGAGTACTGAGGATTCATAGATGCCCACAGTTCAAAAGGAATGTCATAAATCCTAGGGTCTGCAAAAAGTTACAGAGTTTTATTAGTAAATGATACACACAGAATGGAAGTTGGAATAAGCTAGTCCCTTATCTTCTGGTATAAACATATGGTGGTGGGTTTTGAATAAGGGGTAGGGTGAAAGAAGAGAGAGAGTGAGATTAAAGAGAGGGAGAGGGACTAAAGCTAGTGCTGGATTCTAGCAAAGATACTAAAATGTACTATAGGTAAGTTTTTGTCTGGTAAACCATATCCCGTATTTTCTAATTACAGAAATATTCTGTATATGTGACTAGAATTTCCCATCATGGGGCATAGCAAGGTCAAACTTCTACTGTAGCCCCACATTTTCTTTCAGGTATCTGTTACAGTCATTTGAATGCTGCCTACACAGGACACAGACAATTAATAAGGAGAGCATTAAACAAAAGCCGGATAAAGGGTGATTGCTGAGACCTGTGAACTAATGATAATGCTTTTTTTCCTGGTTTTCAGTGATGTACTCAGCAGCATACCTGCAATGGCTGAAGTAGCAGATAATCCCTCTATCTTCTTGTAGAATCCCAAGGATCCCAATTATTGTCAGAGGGCTACATTTTCAGTCCTACAAATAGCATCCACCAATTTAAATTTTTCCCTCTTAAAAGGGCTGAAAATAGTGACATCTCTTCTACACTTCTGTTGTCATTGCAAATCTGTGTCTGCCCATACTATATTAATATGATAGCTTTTCTAATTGGATCTATTTGTGGGAGGAGGAAGGATCAGTAGCAGAGAGAGACATAGAAATACATTTTCAGAGTTGAGCTAGGAAAAATATTGAAGCTGAAGTTTCATCAGTATGACAGGAGCTCTGCATCTGATTTCCATGAATATGGAAAACTAGAAAATCTTTCCTTATAAGAGTGTATTTTTAGAAAGACATGAACATTTAACTTAATCAGATGCTGTAATTATTTTTTTTAACCAAAAAAAAAAAGTCTGAAAGCACCCACTTAGAACATTTAACTAAATTTCTGAAGATGCATGAATTGTATATGAAGAACAGTGGAGAGACAGAGATACAGCCCATGATGGGCAGCAGAGTGGCCCAGGTGACCAGAGGCTGAGCTCTTCACAGCCCAAAGATCTCTTCTCTCTCAGTACCATGACAGTGAAAACTTTGCTAGACATGCAGCTTCTACACTGGCTTATTGCATCAGCCATTATACAAACACTAATGTCCAAGTATACAAAATGTCTTTAACTCCTCATCTTATTTTCATGGAGTAGAATAAAATCAATGGCCTTCTCCTCACTTATGACTTCACATGAGATACAGGTATTTAGTAAGGAACCATAGAAATTGTTCAGCTCATGACTCACTGACTGTATTACTCATGGATCTGAATTTCTGCCAGCCCCTGAAAAAGAAAAGTGCTATGTCTTTTTTTTTGGTCTAGCATCAGTAAAGAAAGATATTGATACCAGAAGTTGCCAAAATAAAACCCCAAACCACTCCCTCCTACCCCTCAAAAAAATGAAATAATAAGGGGCAGGATGGTGTATTTGTCAAAAGTACAGTCAACTTGAAATGGCTCATTGTTTTACCCCAGACATACACAAGGTTCAGGTTATTCAAAAACCAAACCTACCTTTTGGTATTGTTTTGCCTAATGAAGTAGAAATTAATGGTTTGGACATTATCGTTTTACATCAGGTTATGGCAGATGAAGATCCTACTTACTGCGCAGCCTGAGGGTTGGAGAATTCAAAGCTCATACTTTTCACTGCCCAAGAGAGTGTCTTGACCATTGTCTAAAAGAGGATGATCTCAAGCTCTTGCCATGAAAGCTAATCCATTTTGTAAAAGCTACAAGTCCAGTGGCAGCAGGAATAGTGCCCAAGTGGCTCAGCTTCCAAGTGAGATATTTTTAGCTCACAGCACCTCTCAGATTGCAGAACACGAATTTTGACTACAAAACACCATAGTTTTTGGCAAATCATCTTAAAACTATTTTGATTAAGTCTTACAAAGCTAAAGAAGAACAAATTGATTTAAGTTAAAATTTCTTCCCTTTTCTCACCAAAATACAGAAACAAAAAATTTCAAAGCCTATCTATTGTCTACCATAGTGCAGAGAAACAAATTAATTTTCAAAATTTCTGTATTGTATTTTTCAAAAATGCTTTCAACACATTGTAGGGGGGGTGGGGGGGGGATGATGTTAATAACTTGTGAATAACCTTTCTAGTTGCTGCTGCTTTTTTTCAAAATCTGTCTATTTTTGGTTCAGGTGTTTGTTTGAAGCACAGAGGTTTTGTCCGGTCAGTCTGAACACAGAGCTATTGCTTACTTGTAATAGCATTTCCATGACACTGTCATTTACTTCTCCTAAGTGACTTCACACAGGGGGATATGTTAAAATTCTTGTCTCGCTGCCTTTAGTTCTGCTTCATGCTAAGTGGATCTCACACTGTGGCATTCCTGCCAATAGCACTTTTTCATACAACAAACATCTCTAAACTTAAGAGATAAAATCTGGCTGCTACCATGGTGCTCCCTGAATTTCTGTTTCAGATGAGAAGCTTCTGAATCAGCAAAACATTTTATGTGTAATTACTGGAGTCAAGTTTCGGGTTAATATCTATATTCCCTTTCACAGAATTATATTTATTGCTTTGATTTTTGCAGCTTGTAATTTTATTAAGGATGTGGATTATGGGGACAAACTTATCATGGCCTGTTGCAATAGGACACGAGGTAATGGTTTTAAAGTGAAGGAGGGTCTATATAGATTATATATAAGAAAGAAGTTATTTTACAATGAGGGTGGTAAAAACTGAAGCAGGTTGCTCAGACAGGTGGTAAATGCCCCATCACTAGAAACATTCAAGGTCAGGTTGGATAGAGCTCTGAGCAACCTGATCCAGTCAAAAATGTCCCTCCCTGCTCACTGCAAGGAGTTGGAAGCAGATGGCCTTGGAAAGGGGTAACAGCATCGTGTCCCTGCCTGGGTACAGAGGCTGCCAAGAGAGGGACAGTGAGAATTGAGCTTTAGTAGTTCTTTTCAAGCTATTTTCCAGTACACATACATAAGTCCATGGGCCCTAATGGGATGCATCCATGTGTGCTGAAGGAATTGGCAGATGTCATTGCAAAGGCCATTTTCAATAATCTTATTCATTATGTTGACTGGAAGAAATATCTAAAGATTGGAGGAAAGCCAGTTGTCCTATTGTTAAGGAGGGCAAGAAGGACAGTTAAGGGAACTACAAGCCGGCCAACCTCACCTAAGTCCCTGGAAAGGTGATGGAGTTGCTAATCCTGGAAAATATTTCTAGGTATATGAAGGACAAAATGGTCATTGGGACTAGTCAGCAGGGCTTCTTCAAGGGGAAATCATGCTCTACCAACTTGATTAACTTCTCTAATGAAATGAGTGGGTTTGTAGATGAGGAGAGAGCAGTAGATATTGGCTATCTGGACTTTAGAAAGGTCTCCCATAAGATGCTCACAGACAAGCTGCTGGAGAATGGACTGGACGAGTACACATGCAGGTGGATCGAAAGCTGGCTAAATGGCCAGGCCCAGAGGTGGTGCTCAGAGGCATGAACTCTTGTGACAGGTCAGTAACTACCAGTGTACCTGTGTACCCCAGGGGTCAATACTGGGTCCAGTCCCTTGGAACACTTTCATTAATTATGTAGGTGACTGGATAGCAATTTTGCTCATATTACAAAACTGGGAGGAGTGGATGATACACCATGATGGTCATGCTGCCATCCAGAGGGCTCGAACAGGCTGGAGAATCAGGCTGATGGGAACTTTATGAAATTCAACAAGGGCAAATGCCAAGTCCTGCACACACAGAGGAACAGCCCTAGGCACCAGTAAATGCTGGGGCCGCCCAGCTGGAAAGCAGCTTGGTAGAAAAGGACCTGGGTGTTCTAGTGGACACCAAGCCTGCCATCAATGTGTCTTTACAGCTAAGAAGGCCAGCATTATCCTGGGCTGCATTAAGAGCAGTGTTCCTAGCAGGCTGAGGGAGGGGATCCTTCCCCTCTGCTCAGTGCTGTAGAGGCCATGCTTGGGGTACTGTGTCCAGTTCTGGGCTCCCTGGAACAAGAGACAGATGGACTGGAAAGAGTCCAGGCACACAAAGTTATTAAAGGACTGAAGCACCTCACTTATGAGGGAAGGCTGACAGAGCTGGGATAATTTAGGCTAGAGAGAAGAAGGATCAGGAGGGGTCTTACTAGTGTACACAGGTAGCTAAAAGGAGGTTGCAAAGAGTATGGAGCCAGGCTCTTCTCCGTGGAGCCCAGTGACAAGACCACAGGGAATGGGCACAAACTAAATTACAGTTTGTGGAATTTTCAACAAAGTCAATGGAAATAAGCAGAATCAGGAAGAATTATGTCTCATTATACTTTATTTAATTGTTTATTTGGTTTCCTTTGGGCACAAAGGAAGGGAAAAGATAAGCAGTTTACTTTAATCAAGTGAATTACCTTTAAAGTCTGAAATTATTAGATTACTTCCCTTATGATTAAGGCAAAACTATTGTCAGTATCACTACTAATGGATTTTAAACTGTTCTTGAATATGTTTCTAAACTAAATGTAGGACTAATGCTTGAAGTCCAGGGTTTATCCCAGCACAATTTAAAAGTCATTGTTGTCTAACCCAAGTTAGATCTATGACTGGCTTTTTCCTCAGCTGCATCAGTGGTCATCAGATTTCTCATTAAAACAGTGGTATGTATGAGATTTATACTAAATCTTTGTTTTCTTTGCTGCTGTGCTCTAATGTACAAACAAACTGTGAGAACAGAGAATGGAACACAGAGGCCCAAATTTGGGCTGAACACGTTGCCATGGAAGAAAACAGGACCTCTCTTAATTAGACAAGCACCTGTCCCAGGTGGAGGACACCCTGGAAAGAAATGCGGTGCCTAGAAAAGCTCACTGAAGAGGGCTTTACAGCCTCTGAGCAAAACGTGCTTCTCACTACAGAAGTCACGACCACAGTAATAGTGGGTAATTCAAACAGAACTGGGCTAAACCATGGTAAACCGATGGACTGGGTTAAGTAAAGCATTAAAGGAATGGCTGTCTCATCTGTGCTTCCACAAGCCCCTTTGCTGAAGAACTGATGATTCGAATCAGCAACCTTAGTATCAAGAGAGAGTAGAACCAACAGGTTTATATGCACAAAAGGAATTTTAAATCATCCTAGTTTGATCAAGTCACATACATTTATGCCTTCTTAATCTGAATTGATAAAGAAGTTCCTCCGTATCTTAACACCAATCAAGGTAACAAATATTTTTCTATTTTTCATTAATAATTTCAAGTTGAGCTTTTATCTTATTTTCTCCTTTGTCAGGATCACATACCAACAATTTTTTTTACACGGCTTTAATGATGGCTTCTAAGAAACTCTCTGCCTGCAACTCAAAAGCTCAAGAGGTGCTACACCTTCGTTATAATTAGTGATTAGTGATTCTTTTTTAAAAAGTGATAGAGATCAAATGATAATGTTTAGGCAAACCACATTTACTGACCAGTGTAAGTTCAATTGCAATAACCATGGTTCATGTTATAGCTGACTCAATATACAAGTCAGTGTATTCAAAATAAAAAAATGCCCGATTTCACCCAAGCCTCTAAATCCTCCAAACTAAAAAGATTAGCTGTGTGCATCTAGAGAAATAAAAGTTGCAGAGTTTAAAATATCTTCATTTGATCTGTACAATCTCAGCAATTCTAGAAAAGGATGAACCCCTCTAAAGTCTCATATAAACCTTGACTACCAACAATGTTTGGACAGGATCTTTAAAATTTCTCAAGGAATAGGAATAATATCAAAAGACTTTTAGCCAAAAGTTTCAAATGCATGCATTTATTTCCTATGATACCCTAGATAAATGGCATCATTCTAATTTTTGTTTCTTGGTACTTAAATTTTGGGGGGTTTACTCTTAGACAGGTACTTAAAGCTGAAATCTTCAATCTGGTAATTTCCTGTAGCAAGAGGCTTTAAATACTAATGCTTTATAAATCATTTTCACACCAACAAAAGGTTTTTTCCCATTTCTCTCAAGATCAACTTTTCCTCTTCTAGCTCACCTTCTTTAACCTCTTTACTGCTCTTCCCCAACCTTATATGCTCACCAGATATCAGTATTAGTGGGAATGTTTTCATGTCTCCTAAGCCTTTAAATCCTCTTGTCTATTAATGCACCAATCTGTTGCAGTTGTGTAGAAAATAAGTCCACAAAGGAGCCTTCAGTGCCATGCCAAAAGGAAAAGATTTCTTTCAGAGGACAGTTTGGGACCTGTCCACTAGTAAATTTTATTCCTCTCACCACATTCTTACTTCTTTAAAACTCTCTATGTCTTCTGCTTCTCAAAGGAGATCCTTTAAACTACTATACAACGTCCTGTATTGTCCTTGGTGATACAAACAGGAAACTATACCTAATCTCAACACCTTAAAATCCTTTTCCAATAGATCTTAAAAGTCTAAATCAAATATGCTATGTTTTCTCAGTAATAAGTATCAACAAAATTATTGCATAATGACATTTCTCTCACACAAGAAATAATCAGGATTTGAATTTTCCATCTTCATGTCACATTTCACCAGTGTCTAAAAAACTAATATGGTAACAGCTGCAGGCTTACCTGGCTTGCAACTTTCGTTTTTCAGCCAACACAAAGAACTACAAGTGCAGTTATTATGAAAAAAGAAAAATAAAAAATTTGAGGTAAACACTTTGAATCCCAATTCCATTGGTCTGTTACAGCTATTGCAGGGAAGAGATACTCTCGTGATTATCAATTATGTGAATAGCAAAGAAATTCAGTTTTACATATTTTTTCTCACATCTGGCATCCGTAGTTTTGTATTTGGTTTTTCATCTGATTTGTAAGATGATTTTTTTCATCCAGATAAGAAACACAAATCTTGGATCAATTAGAAGTATTAACACAATATAATAAAGAATGGAAGACTTGACCCACCCAGCATTTACCATCTCCCTGAATCATATGGAGAAATGCCAGTACTGTGGAGAAAGCTGGTCTCCATGAACAAAGGGACACCAAGTGCAAGGTCTCATGCCTTCCGAAGAGGAAGGTTCTCAGGAGAGGAATCCACACAGCAGCTCCAAGAAATTCTTTTAATGAAGGTGACCTGCAGTCTTTGAAACTCGTGTTGCTATAAAGTCTCCTGACTATTTGCTTTGCCAGAGTGTTTATGCAATAAATACTTATGATTGTCTGATATCTCTAAGGGTTTCTTACAGCATACAGAAGCCATATTTTACTACCTTTCTGTACAGAACCACTACTATTTATGATTCTCTATTCAAATAAGAGACATATTTTTTTTATTTTACATTACTAAGCTACCAATCAAATGAGAGTCTAGTAATAAAAAACTGGAAATGTCTAGTAATTTCTATTGGCTTTAACCTCAGCATGATCTATCTTACCTACCTGTGTTTACAATCCTTTCTGTTTGGCCACCTACTTGATTTCACTGATTTCCTAAATTACGCAGTTAAAAAAAAAATCTTCTATTATGTCGCTAATTCTACCTGCAATCTTTTTGACTTCCTTTAACCTTGAGACTCTGAAGACTTCAAGAGAATACAAACCTCACAGAAATTGAATTCTGAAGGAAATATCCAAAACTGGCCATAAGAGAGAGGTGATTTCCAGATCTCGAATGAAGGGGTGGTGAAGGCTGCAGAAAACAAAGAGCCCAGTTAAAATAATTTCAAGATAAAATATTATTTCAGATTTGTTTGTACTAGAAATACTGTTTTACAGATAATTTACAATCATCTGTCATGTTTTTATTTCTCTGATGAATACCTCAAAAATATTGCTAATTTTTCATAGACATTGAACAGTTCTCAACAAGAACCAGTCAAAATACTCTTTGAAGCATCACCAAACTCTGCCTTCAGGAGCTCTGCTGCATTCTGTCTGGCATATGATCACAAAGTGGAGAAATAAGAGTGAGGTACAAACCCTGAATAAAACCTAAACATCATTCATATCAACTGTCTCTCACTTGGGCTAAGAAGGAAATAAGACCCTCTGAATACCAGCTGGAGACTAGTTTATAGCTATCAGCACTTTGCTTTTGGTAGACAAATGCTTGATATTTGTTGATATGACACCATTAAAATATTATAACATGCCCATACTTTAAATTCACAGCTCCCAAAGAGCTTGCCATTATGCTCAGACAGAAGTCATTAACACACTAACAAGGCAGCAAGAATACTGCAGGGAAAATAAAATTTGACTTAGTTATCAGCTTCATAAAGTACATCAAAGAGTACAGATGGAATGGCTGTGCCTGTCAGTGCTTACATGGTCCCATTTATTACTCTTTTCATAGCCTTTCCTACAGTATTTCTTATTTAGTTCTTAGCTTAAATCAGACACCAGCAAGCAAGGTACACTATGAATTCACAAATTTATCACTCTGGTGATACAAGAATGATATTGCAGAGAGTCTGCCTGGGTTGCAGTTATGATCCTTCGCAGCAGCTTGTACAGTGCTGTGCTCTGCATCTGCAGCTGCAGAAGTGCTGGTGCCACACCAGCGTTTTGCCTATTGCAGAGCAGTGCTCACACACCATCAGGGCTCTCCCTCCAGCTCCACACCCCGCAAATCCAGGAGGCTGGGAGTGTATCTATACTGTCTATGTTTGTTGGTGTTGTGATGATGTTTCTTTGATTTTGGTGTGAGGAATTTTTGTCATTGCTGCAAGCAAAATTCATGAAAAGTATGTAATGTAAATATTCTTGCTGATTCATAAATGTGTGTTTCTAAGAGATGGGGGGGTGGAATGCACTGAATGCAGGTGAGCAGGGGGCACCTCTGGGAAACAGTATTTAAAAAAAGGCACAGGAGGTGTGGAGGAGAGGAGTGAGGAAAAATGTGGGAGAAAAAACTCTGCAGACACCAAGGTCAGTGAAGAAGTAGGAGAAGTTGCTTCAGGTTCAGGAGCAGAGATTCCCCTCCAGCCCATGGTGAGACCCTAGGGATCCATCCTGAAGGACTGCAGCCCGTGGAAAAAACCCACACTAGAACAGTTAGTAAAGAACTGGGTACCCCAGGAAGGACCCCATCCTGGAGAAGGGGAAAATTTTCCCCAAATCAAGACTCCTTTGCCCATGGTGGTAACTGGTAAGGGATCTTCTCATCTTAATCTCAACCCAAAAGATTTTCCATCTTAGTTTTTTTTCCCTCTGTGTTGAGGAGGGGGAGTGAGAGGGAGGCTGGGTGGGTATCTGACAACAAGCCAAGGTCAACCCAACGCAGCTGGTTCAGGATATGGACTTCTCAATCCCAAATGTTCACTATGGCATTATTCCATGTATCCTGTGTGCATATTATCTCCCTAAGTACAACTATGAGAAATGTAACAGCAAGAAATGGCTGTCATTCCACATTTATTTCCCATTCACAGCTTGAATAATAATTTCACTCTGCCATGAAGATAGTTTCAAAGGTCTAAATGTCACCACTAGAGCTTCTTCCTTACAAATACTGATATTGAATTTCAATGTCTTTCACTTCATCCATCAGTAGAAAGTAATATTTTGTCAGTAATTCAAGCAATTCTAATTGACAAAATCTGTGCTCTTAATGTGTGTCAGTCAGGCATCAAAATTGTAAAATCAGTTTTCACCAGACCCATCAGTATAATGTAATGAATAATATTGCGGAAAGACAGCATAAGACACAGAAGGAAATTAAGTGGTAAAGGCGAGGAAAATTTTGAGATTCACAGTTTACAGAAAGACAAGTAAAAGTTTAGTACCATATCAATTATGGAAATATTTGTGCATATGAAGCATGTATTGCAACCCCGTTTTGTACTTAGTCAAATATCTCTAATTGAGTAAAATTAAAAGGAGAAAAAAATTACTGAAATTACCACTGTATTTCTAGCCTATCCAGGTTATATTATTATAGTATATGATGTAATACATGTCATTCATAATCTAACCTATAATTTATAATAACAACAAAGAAGTAAGCTTACATGGTGCCATAAATATGTCTAAGAGCAATGATTACCTTATTGTACAAAATTTATTTAGTGTTTGAACTAAAGTTCAAGAGAAGTGCAGGATGATAAGAAGGTACTGGGAATGTATTGAGCATATGCAAAATTTCTCAATGTGTTTTGTGTTGCTTTATGTGCAGAAAAAGTTACTGAAATATGTCACCAAAATGTGCTTTTCCCAGACCAAACCATTATATGTATGCACCTTGTATTCAAAGATATTTGTACTGAGGTAAATTTACGGTGAGTTTAAATTGTTTTAAAATATAACCTCACCTTCAAATTGAAAAGTATCTCAAAATAGATGTGAGGAATATGCCTTACATATTAACTGAGAGTTTAAAAAAGGTGAAAAAAAAAATCATCTTTATGGTATTACAATAGCAATTTTCTTTCCGAAAGTTAATAATACATGTTTGTTTACTTTAAACTTGTGCCTTAGAAAATGAAAATAATGGAGGTTAGAATGGGATTTTGCATCTCTATAGTATTGCCCTAGGGCCAATCTTAAATCTTATAACTGCTTAAAATACCGTATGTGGTTTTAATAGAAAAGAGCCACTTAACTCACTTTAATAGCTGACAGCTCAAAAAGGTTCTTGCTTATCTCCTGAAAAATTGAAACAGTGACAGTATATGGAAGCTCCTTTTCTATATCTCCTAGGTGATACCTAATATGAATTCAATTCAGATAACATCCTTGTTGTCAGTCAAACAGGAAAAGCAAAAAAAATATCCGCATGCCTATATCCAGTAAAGAAATGCTAAAGCCTCCACAGAGATCAGTAAGTAAGCTTCTCTATAGTCCTTAAAGTTATGGTGAAAGTAAAAAAACCAAACAAAACCAGATCCACACACAAAAATACCTCAAAACCTAATACTAATACACTAAATAAACTAGAAATTATATATTCAGGTGAACATTTTGGCTTGTATTATTTATTACTGCCTGAAGAGTACTGCCTGGAAAATCCCTGATTGGACAATAAATTCTTTACTGCAGACAGATCTGGCAGTTTATGACCATGCTTTACTGAGGTTCTTCCTTTTTAAGACCTTTTTTAAGACCTCTTCCTTTTTTAAATAGGAACAGTTCCTTTGCATGCCTCAATTTACACTATAGCGGTCCAAAGATATCAAAATATGGAAAATGTACTTTTTTATGTCTTCCAGTCCCACCTTAGAAATTATAGTGACAAACTTTTGCAAAGAATAATGCAGAATTTCATCCAACTGAGTTATTATTGGGTTGCGTATTTTATTATACATGCATCTATTTAACATCTGCTTAAGTAGGTCTTCAAAAGACAGTTATTCTGTGCCTTCACAATTCAAGATCAGTCATTAAAATACAGTGCATATTATCAGCCTGTATAGAGCAAAAACACTTCTCTTTTGCTACTCAGTTTGACATTTGACACTGCATTTTCATCTCAAATACGGAAAGTCACTGTAACCCCATCCTATTTTTTCTCCTCATTCTTTCTTTAAAACCAAAGCCAAAACTACAATCCTTTATCAAGAAGGACATAAGAATTACCTTCACACGAACTCTATCATATGGTATATTTATCATCTTCTACTTGCTTAAAAACTGAAGGTTCCCCAAAACCCAGAAGCTTTCACCACTGATTGAGGAAATCTGTTGTATAGTCTCTCTCCTTACAATACCTTACTTTGTTCTGTCTTTATTTCCCACTGAGAAGTTATTCCACAAAGATATTTGTATAACTACCGGTAATATCATTTTCAAAACAAAAAACAAAAAACAAAAAAAAAAAAAACCAAAAAAAACCCAAAAAAAAAAAAACAAAAACCCAAACAAACAAACAAAACCCCACCATATTTCCAAGTACAACAGAAAGCTATGTATTACTATTAACTGTAAATTTGGGTTTAGGTGTATTTAGCAATTTCCTCAAAAAATCATTCCCAGTATATATCCAACCTGGCCCATCAACCAAATTGTCAAAATATTTCAAGACATAAGGAAAATTGGATTAATTTCAAAGTCAAAATTACAATGATTTTAGTCTTAACTCCTTTCATATCAACCCTACATGCTCAAATGTTTATCAGAAAATAGTCCAAACTTAATGAAGGATTGTTTCAAAGCTATAATTTTTAAGATTTTCCTCTTAGTTTTATAAAATCTTTAAATCTATTTATAATCCCCCCCCTTACGAAATGTCTGATTCTTACATCAATATTAACTCAAAATATTCAAAATATTAACCAAGCAGACAGAATGTATTTTTTAATACAGATACTCTTTTTTACCCTCTGATTACTCCCCTCTGAGCCCTTGACTACAGCTGGGACAAGTCCCTCTCATGCACAGAAAGACCAGAAGCCATTCCAATTGCTCTAGCTAAGCTTTAGGCTGTGTCCAGGAGCGTGCTTGCACTGAGGCACACATCGTCTTCATACACACTCTCCTCCAGCTGAAGCAGCCTGAAGCCCAGCTTCAGAATCTATATCATAGTAGCAGAGTACATGCTGCTAAAGCTCTAAAAGAAATGGAGAATACTAGAAAGAAATTGAGAATACTAGCCTGATCACACCTGTCTTTAATGCAGCTTTTTAGTTTCTGAATCAAAGGTTCTTTTGGATCATCTTCTGGTTTGACCCTCTCTGCCCAGATGCCTGGTAATAAGGAAAAAAAATTTTTAAAAGCAAAAATCTTTAAAACACATGCTCAAATTTCTAGCTTAAAATAAAAAAAAAATAATATCAGATTGCAAATTTTTATACTTTTAAGTCCACTCCTCTATAAAATAATTTTCAGAACTAATATCTCTTTTATTTCTTTTTGACTGATAATCAAATAAGAAATTTCATGTTCAGCCTGTGGATTAGGAATTGTGTTGCAACTTTACCCTGTGTCTCTTGCCTAAGGATGACAGCTGAGATGAGCCCTCAAGGGCCAAAGATGTAAAACGCACCAGAATCTAAGTCAAAACTCCAGGCAGCTCACTTGAACTCTGAGTATCTCAGCCTAATAAGTAGCTAAAACATATTAGAATTAAAGCTTTCACAAAATATGCAACAAGAATAATGTATAAGAATCAAAACATATTTACTTTTCATGACAGATCAAATTATAACAATCTGTTAAAAGTATGTTTCTTCAATCAGTGAAATTCTGTTGAAATTTTATTGACAGCTGCACCAAACTGGGACAACAAAAAATGCCATGGCCATATGTGGTCTCCAGACAGATCTAATGGGTTATTTTGAATGTATACTGGGACTGGAAAACAAGGGTTTCAACTATTTTTGGCACGCATTTGAGTTAACCTTTTTGATCCACTTCCTGAATATTATTGTCCTTCTCGTGGTAATGCAAAGTGCCCTATCTGACAAAAATACTCACATAATAAATATAGACTACCTATGACCCTAATATGTATTAGATTGTAAAGTGGCCTTTTCTGTCAGTTTGTCTGAAAGTATTTGGGTCAAGTGCATTGTGGCAAAACAGGAAATATATTTCCTTCTTTCCCTGCTCTATCAGAAAGGTGAAAGTTATATTGCTACTTTTTGCCCTGGAGCAGACCTCTTTTCCCGTCAATCCAGCATAAACTTCAGCAAAAAAGAAAATGTAACTACACATTCAAAAGAGGAAAAAAGTCAAGGACAGATTTATTTTGTATCACTTAAAGCATGACATGAATAATTGAGTGAGTTATTTTTCTGTTTGGTGAGAAGAGAAAAATGTATAAATCCCATAATTCAGAGTGAAACACTACCCCCACTCAACTGTTTACAGATGTTATTAGAAACCATAAAGTCAAAATCACATGCCTGAAAATCTATTTTGAAAATAGTGAGCTTGAGATGAGGATATATTAATTACACAACTTCCCTTCGCAGGACTAGAAATTTTATATTGCTCTATTAAGAACAAATAATTTTTTTTTCCTTTGGCCTAAAACTTGCTTTAGACTTCATTAATTAGTAATTATATATAACACTAATAGACCAGAATTGTTTCATGAAATGTTATTGAAGAAAACCTAAGAAATGAAAACACTGTATTGTACTTGTGCAAAGAGGTATAATACAGAAAAAAGAATTCTGAAATACTTGCTTCAAAAATGAATAATACACAATCTGTGAATGAAGGATTTGGAAAGTTCATTATAGATGCATTTGATAAAGTACATGTATACCTAGCTAATCTGAAAACTATTGCTTAAAGCAGTCCCAAGATGTTCATCACCATCAACATATGAATACTAAACAGCCAGGCACTTTTGCTCATAGCTGGAGTTTTGCACATCAGGCAAGAAATGCTTTTTAACAAAGGAACTCTGTCTGATTCAGAATGGCCCCCAGTGCTATCCAAAATGATGGCTCAGCCTTCATTACGTTAGGAAAATACAAGAACTCACACATAGAAGGCTGCAGTCTGACATCTTAATGCCACTGACTCCTGCCCAACGCTACAGCTGTAGCTCCAGGCACTGAATTCCCCCATTGTTGGCACCGAGTCCTTTGCTAGACTGGCACAGTGCTGGCCAGCTGGCAACACAGGAGCTGGACCACAGCCCACAGGATGCTCCCGGCTGCCAGCTCCCTAGAGGACACTGCCTGAGAAGCCAGCCCAGGAGAAAGGGGCTGCCACCGCAGCCCAGACCACCGGGCAGTGGCAGAGCAGTGACTTGGCAGTGGTAGCTGCCACCACTGCCTCCTCCATTTCATCCCCTTTGGCAGTAGCAGCCCACCTCCCTGTGCCAGACAGAGCACACGGTGACAGTCACTGACAGTGGGAGGAGAGACTGAAGAGAGAGAAAGGAAAGGGGAGCATTAATGAAGTGTCTGTAACATTCTTGTAGCAAACAAGGGTGCAATATCGGGCAGTGAGATCAAGCATGCTGCATGGCAGAAGTCCGTATCTTCCCTCAGCTCCAGGAAAATCATCACTATGAGAAAGACTCTTAAAAGCCTGTACCTGGAGGCTGGCCTTTCCTGCAAAATTTGCTCAGCATTCCTCATACCTGAGGCATAGGAGTGTGTATGTATATACCCCTACAGGTATAGGTATATATATAGAGAGAGAGTGTTCCTATTCCTGCAGAAAACGGGAGTAAAAATCAAATTTTTAATCAGTCACTGAAAGAGATCATTGGATGTACTTACATTGGATGTATTTACATTTCTATATGGTGACGAGCTTTCTTAATCCAATTTCGTTCCTGTAGAATCCCAGCAACAAACTCAGGTCAGGGACAGAGTACAACTACTAGAAAAAAAAGTATTTAAAGGGTTCACCTGAAGGGGTAAAGAAGCCAAAGAGTGAGATCAAATCCTGATAGTCTCTCACCTTGCAGAAGACACTTTGCCTGCCCTGGCATCTCAGTCCTGAGCCATCACATGAGACTGACAAGCCCTCCTTTCTCTCCCAGTTCCACATAATTCAAGGGTTTTTGCTTAACAGTTTGCTGTATCCAAGCTCAGGATAAGTAATAAACAGTCAATCTCAAAAGGTTTCAAGGTTTAATTCAGAGAAATATCTGAAGGGCCTAATATCCCTTCCAGCTTAATGAGCTGAATAGCTCATGGGAATCAGGTCTCTGTTGACATTTCCAGTAACTTATTTTTAACAAGGATTGAAATGTTACAACAGCTTCTCCTGTTGTTTCAATATTTCTTTATATTTTCCTAAGGAAATTCAGACATAATATATAAGGGATGTGAAGGGGGGCATAGGGAACAGAGGGGGAGGATGGACATGATGAATAACAGAGAATTAAATTAAAGGAACAAAATTTAAAAGTACCTCAAGCTTTAATCAAAATGTTCAAAGGTTTTTAGGTAGCTAGTTATCCATGGTTTCCAATTTTGTTGTCAATTTTTTTCCCAAATGTTTAAATCAATAATGAAGAAACCATCTGACATTGTATCATAGCAATATCACATCTTTGGCAAAGATGTGTGAGCTCTTTTCCAGTATTGTTTTACTTGAAATGTGCTTTGTTTGAGCTACCAAGCCAGGCTAAATCTGAGTAACTATCCTGGGGTAACATAATCCTTGCCAACAAAGAGTACTTATTTTCCACAGGTCACAGCCTGACACCCAAGTTCTGCTTTAGTCTCAGTATGGACATAATACAAGATAGCCAGATGTGTCACTGATTTGCTATATGCAACCTTGAAATTCAGTCACAGATAAGGTTCTTATAATAAGCAAAGATTCTGTTCAAATACACATGTAAGCTTTTAGAACAACGTTTCTTAATGTACATTTTTCTTCAGCTTTAGCTCTTTGCAAAGTGTCAGCCTGTGTGATTTCGAAATTATGTGACAGAACTACTCATTTCTCACATACCTGCATCTTTGATAATTCTACCCCCAGAGGGTTAACTTCTCTTTAATAACCAGTTTTATTCCTGTTCTCCATGCAGTGGTTGTCCTCTGCAGCCATGGCATTACATCACCCTATGACACAGTTAAGGTAAAAATGCATTTGGAACAGATTGTTCCCTGCTGCAATTCCTTTAAAGCCAACTCATTTCCATCAAGGGTGAACTCAGATCACAGTCTTTAAAGATGAACTCCCCAATATTTAATGAAGGCAATCTAAAGAATGACTTCTTTCAAAAAAATTCTGATGAAAATTTTTAAGGTACCACAGGGTATTATTTCAAGGCAGGAATGGTGTATTTACAGCATTAGCTTAATTAAACATACAATAGTTTCTCAACATTCCAAGACACAATTACCTTTTAAGTACCTGAAGTGAAAAGGTCATGGCAAAGACTTCCTGAGTGGATTTAATAAACCAGTAATAGGTCTAGGTCTCCAGTTCTTAAGTAGGGCTTGTCTTTGATTTCTTACCTGTAGTTTATACAGTACAGAGAAGTTTACAAATATTACTTTATCAAATGTTAAGCTAGTTATTCTTACTTTTCTCTTAAGCATATCCTTTTTCCATTACCTTTCATTTTGCCTTGTGTTGCTTAATTTTTTGACATCTGAACACAGAGGTCAGGAGGTATTCCAATTGTATTTTAACATTTTGAGGTTCTTGCTCCATGTCTTCATCTGTCTCTGTCAAGGCTGGGGGGTTGCATTAGTCTCAGGAATATAGAAGCACAGCTAAATTATTGTGAGTGTCACATCAAATATAATACAAATATAATACCAATAGCCAAAAAAAAACTTTGACATTTTATGTAATGTCAAAAAATGAACCATGCTACTCTACTTGAATTAGAAAGGGTATGTATGTAATCTCATAAAATCCAGTATATTTTGATCCACCATACATTTAGTACTTCAATGAACCAACAAGGAGGTGATAATCACCCAAATTGTATCATGTTAACAGATACAAGATGATATTTCTCTCTGACAGAATATAAAAATAACAGTATTAAAACCAAAGCAAGGTCTAGCATGATACTGTCAAAATGATGTATGTGATTGGAACAGTTTTGTCTTGAAAGCCAGATGGTTTATCTCCAATAAGGCAGAAATTTGGTTTGAAATAGTCTGTTTAATGTTGGTCCAGTCTCACCTTGAATGTTGTGTGCAATTCTGGGCCCCACAATTAAGAAAGGACTTTAGGGACTTGAACTCATGCAGAGGAGAGCAACAAAGTTAATGAAAGAGCTGGAAGAAATGACCAAGCAGGCTGAAGACACTGGCTTTGCTGGCTTTGGAGAAAAGGAGGTTGAGGGGTGACCTCTGTTTTCTCTACAGTTTACTGAGGAGGGGAAGTGGACAGGAAAGTTCTGGGCACTTTGCCTGGCAACCAGTGACAAGACACATGGGAAGAGTTCAAAGAAATGTCAGGGGAGGTTCAGACTTGACATTAGGAAACATTTCTTCACTGAGAGTGTGGTCAAACAGTGGAGCAGGCTTCCTAGCAAGATGGCCAGTGCCTCAAGCCTGTCAGTGTTTGAGAAGCATTTAGACAATATCCTTAATATGCTTTAGCTTTTGGTCAGCCCTGAAGTGGTCAGGCAGATGGAGTAGATGATATTTTTTCTTCCAACTGGAACTATTCTACACTTTTCCATTCTGAATCTTAAAATCTTCAAAACCACATAGAATAAGGCATCTGTCTCCTGATAACCTATATTCAAAAAGAGTTTTGCCATCATTAAAGGGGTAGGGTTTGACCCATTTTTATGAAGCAGAGAAAAATACAGACCCCTTTTCACCCATTAAAATAGCAAGAGCTGAACATTATCTTTTCAACTTAGTTATTTTTCCAAACATGCTGCAATGCTGGGTCAGCCAAACTTGTCTGTCTCTTTCTTGTACTGTTCCCAATGCAGTTTGCCCCAGAAGATGGACACAAGCTTCAAATTATTGACACTGGTCTGGCAGAGGAGTGGGGGACCAAGAGGCAAACTTCCCTTTACTCTCTCAGCTGATTCTACTTCTCAGTTGTGTTGCAAAGGGTGTGAATTGACTGTAAACAGAAAAGGTCCTTACACTTTGGAAAACATCCAGGTGATATCTGCTACTTGTGCCCCACGCCGTTCAACACACAGACTTGAATAAAATACCACTATTTCAGACAAGCTATGTTTGACTAGAACATGCTCCATTTTTGCCACCTCTTCCTGTCCTTGGTGATTATCCACAGTAAACGCCTAAGTACAAAAACTGAGCAAACATATAAAAATACTTTTCCTGAATATTCTCCCAGCCCTTAACTTCAGAAGGAAATTCTGTGGAAATTTTGGTTCTGTCCAGCGACACAGTGTTTCCCACTTCCTTTAAAAAAAAAACAAAACCAAAACCCAAACCAAAGGAGACTGAATTGTACTGGCTGTTGCTCCCCGGA
Source organism: Platysteira castanea (assembly GCA_013397175.1). NCBI lineage: Eukaryota > Metazoa > Chordata > Aves > Passeriformes > Platysteira > Platysteira castanea. The sequence continues at coordinate 1,052,460 of VYXC01010085.1, forward strand.
ATCAGTAACTGTGTTGCTGGGGTAACAAAAGGCAATGGTCAACGTACCCTCTATATTGCACAGTCTCTATTCATTTTTACCATCAGTCACGTAGTCTCTGAATGTCTTTATCTCATGTTTACATAAAATCAGGAACCCAATAAAATTGCATATCCATTGTAATAACTGATTGCTTTACTTATTATTTCTTTAATTCAGTGGAAGAAAATATACTTTTTAATGCATCTGACCTAAAAGAAATTTTTAAATGCATCAAAACATGTTTTTTTCCTTGAAAAGAATATACACCAATAATAGAAGACACTCTGCAATTAGGAAGAGATTAGGTACTTAATTATTTGGTACAACCTTAAAAGTGAACACTCCACAGGCAGAGAGGTGATTCCCTGATACAAAATCACATGCGTCTCCAGAACTTGGCTTGAATTTTGTACTAAGGTTGAACAAGTAAGTAAGTATCATAATTCTTAAAAAGGCTAGCACTTCTTATGTATAAATAAAATACTGAGATTCGATACGCATAGCATTATTTGGACATATGTCAAAGTTCCTGATTGCAGCTGGCTAATTACTGTATGATTTTAGATACTACAGCATCCGTTTTTAATTTTGTCACTTGTCTGCTGTGCCAAAATCACTCACAGGAGCAGAATCTACAATTAAAACTTCTGCAATATGTAATGAGTGGCAAGAATGTCAATAATGTATATGTCACAGAATAGGCTAGGTCAGCCTTTGGCCTACACGTTTCCTGAATTTAATTGATCTTCAATAAAGTTTCCTCCCACAACATCTAAATATAGTCACCTGTGACAAAGAATGAGTTCGCTCGCACAGAAAAAGAAAGAAAAGGGAGGAAATAAAAGTTAGTGTTGCTGTATACACTAGACACTTGTACACCATCATGAAGTCAAGGTAAAGAAAATGGAAAAAGCCTGTCATTGTCCCTGCCTTGTACTTTAAATATTCCACAGGGTGCTTTTACGCTTCATCTGATACCCAGCCTTCTAGGAGTTAAGGAACTATATGAGAACATCAACCCCCAGTAATTTCTAAAGCCTTTGCCGTCATAGCTGAAAAAAACACAATATACCACAGAAGTATAGTTTAAGAAGTCAAAGTCAGGAGGCTTATTACCCTTTAACCCACGCAGCCAATTTCCTCTCTGCGTATTTCTTTTATGGCACTGCAACTCCTGAAGAGGCAAAAGAGAGTCTGTGAATCCAGGAAGGCCAGAATACTTTTGTGATTTGTGCTTACTCAAGGTAGTTATAACTTTGCTCTTGGAAGAGGCTGCAGGGCAGTGTTTATCCTCATCACTGAGAGAAGTCCATGTGTTCAGGTCCATTGACAGTGAAGGCATTTTTGAAAAGATAAAGTTACAATTCCTTCAGAGATGATTGAATATTTCTGTCTCTGTTTAAGAAAGTGTCAATTGCAGGACATGACACTGTCTCCTTAGATTTTTTTTGATGATGTAGAAACATCAGAACATGCCACATTACCCTCCTGTAAGAATATTTAAACATATACCTTGAGAATGGTTTGTTCTGTTCATTCCAGGCTCTTGCCTGAAGATCCCTCTTTTTCTCCAAGGACTGTATGCCTAATTGAAATGGCAGCAAAAGTTACAGGAGGAAAATGTGACCCAAGGACTCAGTCTTAAGTATGACAGTGCCACTGATCAATCACTATATCTGAGGAAGAAAAAATCCCCAAGGCAGTGAGTCTCCAGATATACAATTAATTACCTTTTGAAAGAGAAGATAGGCACCAAAATGTCCCTAATTGAGCTAGTGATAAACAAGCAGAACAAAAACATCCATATGAGAAAATCCTCCATTTTAAGAGAATTTGAAGTGCTTTTCTTCTGGTTTGTCATTCTTCACTCTGAAAATGATACACCTCTACAAGCCCTAATTTATACAGAACATGCACTGCTTATGCAATGCTTATCTCAAAAAAACCCCAACCATATTTCAAAAGAGTGTTTCTAGTATTAAAGTGCATATAATGAACTAATGAATTTGTGTTGATGGTATCCCCTTTCCACAATTACTAATTCTCTGGACTCTTGTTCTGATTCAGCTATTTGATACATAGGTAAACAAAAGCAGTGTTGCCCTGCATTTTTTTCACATGGTTATTTATAAGTTAAACCAGAAAAGCCATAAGAATCCACCACCAATAAATTATTTGATAATAAAAGAGTTAGACCATCTTATGTACTCAGGCAGAAATGGATAATACTTCAGAGATTGTGATTAGACTGTCCATAATGCATTCTTGCATAGAATTCAGAACTACCCTTCGATTTACCACATTTTTATTTTCACATCTTAAAAAAACCAACTTTTTTTTTCAAAAAAAAAGTCTCTGGTTGTGAGTAAGATAGGACGAGAAGCCAACCAAGAGCTTATGGGTCACGATTTAGGGGAAGGCAGGGACAGGTGGGGGAACTGCTACAGGCTGCCTGCCCGTGAAGACTGAGCAGATGAGGTTGCTGTGACAGATAGGAACAGCCTCACATTCACAAACCCTGCTCTTCATGAGGGACTTCATCCACCCTTACCCTTTATTGGAAGGACAACATAGCAGGACACAAGCAATCTAGCAAAGAAGAAATTCTTTACTGTGATGGTGGTGAGGCCATGGAGTCCCAGAGTGTGGAGGTGTTCAAGGTTAGTCTGTGTTGGGCTTTTGAGCAGCCAGGTCTGGTGGAAGGTGCCTCTGCCAAAGGCAGAAGGGTTGGAACTAGATGACCTTTAGGGTGCCTTCCAACCCAAGCCTTTCTATGATTATATGATACATCACAAAGTCATTGGTGGGCATAGTTGCTGTGGAACAACAACAGAAACAGAAGATAATGCTTAGGAGAATGAGATCTCAGTATCAGCAGGTCAATAGGTCAGTACCAAAATGATAATGCTAGAAATAATGGTTTTGAGGAAATTGGTTCTGGTTTTGAGGAAATTGGTTCATTTTCTTTTTGGATGATCACCATCATTTTATTATCATAGCAGAAAAGCAGATGGCAATACCCCTCAAGAGATCAGTTGTGTTCTTGATGAAAAAGACTTAAAATAGCAGACGAGAGATCAACATTAAGAATTGCATGTGCTAAAAGCAAACTTCTAGTACTGTGCAAAACTATTCTTCACTAGACTTAGAAGAGCAAATTTCCATTGTCAAGTGTTTTTAATGTCATCCATTATCATTTTTGGAGATGATAATTAGCCAGCTAACACTACATGAGAAACATAAAATGAAAACATAATATTTTCTTTTCTAACTAAAATAATAAGAATTGTTCTTCCATTGCTGCAATATCCCAAAGTCGATGGGAAAGAATAGGTTCCAAAAGCTGAGATAAAACAGGACAAATAGGAGGCATCCATCAGCAGCAAACTCCTCATTTTAAGTTCTATGTAACTTCCAGTGAGGTTAAATTCCTTCTGAGAATCTCAGTTCTATGCATATTTTCCTATTGATCTCTGTCTTGAAAAGGTTCAAAAGATTGTTTTGCATAAAAATACCTTCAGATTATCTCGTAACCAGCTTCTCAGAATTTAATCATCAAGTATTTAGTCATATGCTTAATGTTTTGCCATGATAAAAGTTAACTTTTATCATTAGATCCCATTATGTTTTTTTATACTTACTGCACCTACAAAACCCACTAAAATGAGCTTAATTCCCCTTACTATAAAACTGAGCTGTCTGCTAAACCTGTTTCAGAGATAATAATTTGCTAGATTTATAGTGAATATGTTCTAAATCGATCTAATTAGTGTGTCTTGAGAATAGAGGTTGCAAGACCTTTCATGACTAAAACATCAATTTTAGCAATTTATGTGGGGTGTCTTTTTGTCAAATAAACTCCTTTGGAACTGCAGTTGTTTATTGTTTTGCATCAGCTCCATAACATGGGGAGGGGGGTGGTGCGGTATAAGTTAGTTATCCTTATATTTGTCTTTGGAAATTATTAAAACCACTATAACTTTTTGTGATATTCTAAATATTCCTAATACATGTACGAAGAAAGCATATATTTCAAGACAATATCCCATGGTGTGTGGGAGGGAAAAATTATTTACTGTTGTTTTTTAAGAAAGAGATCTCCAAATTACATAAAAACTGCTAAAGATCAGTTCTTTTCTTCAGTTTTGGAAAGACAACAGCTTTTTTCTATCACTGTTTTAGAGTGACAGCTAAACAGACATGATGCCATGTGCCTATGGTAAGATTGAGAGGAGCTGTTTGGCAGGGGGTGGATCAGGAAATAGGAATGATACTAGATGTGATAGCACTCTGGGTGAATTATCTTCCCGGGATTGCTGTGCTGCCTCACTTTGTCAGGGACTTAACTCTGCAAGGTACTGGGGGTTTCGGGGACTGACTGAGCAAAATACCCTGACACCAAATATGTCTTTAAATGTATCAACACAAGATGCCCAAGTGTAATATTATACACACCTTTAAACCAGCTTAATCACCAGGAGCTGTCTGCAAAAGTCATATTGTTGCACATAACCTCAGTAGAGAAAAGCACCAGACTGTAAGTTTATGACACTTGCACAAATATTCAAAAATACACTCTGAAGGACGAATTAGGCTGAACTATTTTCCACACCCATCTCAAAATACCACCACAATGAGATCAAGTATTCTTATGCTATACTCCACTGTCCCCTATAAGCAAGACTTGAGGTAATTACATCAACTAGTCAGGAAAAAAATGAAACAAAGCAAAACAAACCCTTGAAGTGTGCAAACCAAGACTTTGCCTTGTCTTGGTGCTTAGATCATTACTCCACAACCACACTCACATTGCAGCATAAGGATGCCTGCAGGCATGTTTACTATGCCCCTGGGCCCTTCAGGATCACTAACCATTAAAACTCAGCAAACTGCATCAGCAAGATGCATTCTCAAGAGAGAATGAAGGCACCAAAGGCAGAGGGCCTGAATGCTGGCCATATGAAGTGTTGATGATATACACAAACCCAGAAAAAGCAAAGACATTGTGGGGTTTGTGTGAACAGCCACATAACAAGACTACTCTTGTGAATGTACATGGTTGGACAGAAGGCTGTTTCTTCTACTATTCAAAAATCAAAATACTTACTAACCATTGCTGACATATCTGCCACTATATAGCAGCATCCTGCATAAATAGAAGGATATACATTCACTTGCAAATGGAGAGACAGAAGAGAGATTCATAGCATTTAAGGGTTTCAGACAGGGCCAGGATAGTAAGTTAGTTATCGGTAATGAAGAAACTGAAGTTCATGGGGTTTTTAAGAACAGACAGAACCAGAAAACAATTTTAACTTCTCTTTTTTCCCCTCATCTCCTGTCATAAGCAAACAAATACAAATCCTTAATTCTTCACTATATATTTCACTGAGGAATGGGTGAAATATAACAGACCAAATTTAGAGAAAATCTGTTGCAAAATAAATCACCTTGAACAGAGAGGATGCAAGCAAGAGGTTTCAGTATGAGAGACTGATAACAGGATCCTGGTACTTGTTCACTCTTAAAGCTTATCAAAAGTTATTCAGGGTCTCCAGCTCTTAGTGAAATTTGATTGATTTCTTCTCAGAAAGTATAAACAGGAATGAAATCTCTCAAACAATTTACTCATTCTCGTTTCCACAATTCTTCAGTAATTACTTTCTAACTCTAAATGATGGGGCTTTTAGGTCATGACTTGAACAGCTCTTTTGTTGGCTGAAGAAATGATGGATGAAGCACTTATACAAGGATCTGCTATTGGAAAATCTAAACCACAATATCTAAGTCTAAGAGCAGCAAAATTGCTGTGCATTAGCCGTATTGCCAGACTCACAGTCAGTGCCCAAGATATGATGACTGACATGTTTGACTATCCTCATAGTACATCCGTTATTTCAGAGGAGTAAGTCCAGGTACTGTTACCTTGGTAGCTGTTTGAAAAGTTTTCTTGAGTTTCAAAAACCAGTAAAAGTTGTCGAGAGGCCTTAGTCAAAATGGTTCCCACAAGCCACAATGCTCCACGACACCTACAGTACCAAAATATACCACTTGAAAGCAACCAAGATACACCTATACGACCTCCAGCCACACCTTGCAACCTGAGTAGTGATGGGTTATTTATCCTATATTTTACTTTATATTATGAGAGGTATTTTTAAAAAGATCTTTTAGATCTTCCAAAAAGATCTTTCTTCTATTTCAGGTATAAAAAAAACCTAGTAAGACAAAGACAGTGCATCTCTAATGATGCCAAGGATGACCATTTTCATTTTGTTAGATTAACATGTACAGCAATTTCTAGTATCAAACTTGTCAGTACATACTACACAGGCTCTATTACTGCTCTTTTCACTCAGACAGTACTTTTTTTTACAGTCCACATATTACAGGTCTACAAGGGAAGAAGCAAGAAAATAGATATCACAGTTTATGAACCAGATTTTTTAATAGTTCGTGACACCTTTACGCACCTTCCAATGTCAATAGTAGTAGACAAGGGTGTATGTTTTTCAGAGTCATATGCTATACTTTTTTTTTGAGTATAGCTCATAAGAAGCTCTACTAATAAATAACTTGGAGCTGAATTTCCCTCCAGTGAAATAGTGTTCTGAATACTGAAGGCATACAGTATGTTAGAAATTGGGGTTTATTTCTTTTCACTTAAGAAATGTGCTGTATTTTAGAAGGCAAAAATTTGTCTCTACAGTTTAAAAATTTTAAAAACACAAGATTACAGAGAAGAAAGAAAATCTTCTTGGGTGACCTCACATTCTAGTGCATCAACAGTGAGCATGATGAATACCATGAACTATTCTTAGTTGGCAGCAAATTCGCAAGCATCAGCGGAGGAACAAAGAGACATGCTCCACTTTAGAACTGAGGCACTAATTGGAACAAAATATTACTTTGCTTGAAGAAAAATCATAGGTTACAGCTGCATTACTGTTTTGAGTCACCAACTAGACCTACCCTAATAAAAACACTGAGTTTTAGACCCCGATTGATTTCTGGGTGCTGTGCTGAAAAGAAAGTATTGGAGCATGGTCCGCCCACAGTGCACTTAAAGTGATTCAGAGCTGACAGGCAATAAAAGAAATATTGTTCCTCTTCTCATTTAGTAGAGTAAGAATAGCTGCATGCAATTTTATTTCTGAACTTGATAAGTGAAAAATGACTCATTTTATTAGATAAAGACCATTTAAAAAAGCTTGCTCCTATAATTTGCATATTTTGAAAATGGAATAAGTTCATCATGAAATGGTTAAATATAGTATTATGAGATAGGTGAAAGCCTGTAGAATACAAAAAATGGTTACATACAGGAATTAAATAAAAAGGGAATGTACCAAAAAGGAGAATTTGTGTTGAATGTTATGCCACTTCCCTGCATTTACAAATGGATGTGCCAATCAAAACTCAACTGCAAATCACGTTATCATACATGCGACTCACAAAGCATATAAACAAATGACCTTGTAGCTCTATTGCTTTCCTAGTTCTGTGCCCCAAATCAGGCAGGTAATGAAGATTTTACAGGTTGAGAGGATGTCCTCGAATGCACGTACTGTTATCTCTCCCACATACACACTTTCAATCAATGTATATTGGCTGTATAGTCTTCTTTCCTCCCTCCATCCTTCTCCCAGCTGTGCCATCAAAAAAGATGAGTGGTGAAGAGGTAAGATATGATTACAAACCCAAGCTGGAAAGAAGTTCTGTCAGGTTGGTTGCCTGGGTGTTAATAGATATGTAAAGTAAGATAGATTTTGAAAAATCGCATTGACACCATTAAAAACTCACAATTGAACTACCACTTTGCAATGTACAGACAAAATATGAATATCTTTTGTGCTGCCAGTTGTTTAATTTTAAAAGTTTAATTTCATGGGAATACTGGGGAAAAAAAACCTCAAACTTCTAGGAGTCAAAAAAGATTACTTAGTTTTTAAGTCACTGGATTGGAATTCAGGACATGCAGTTCACTGCGGACTTTTTTGTGTATTTTTAAAACCATCTAATATAATCTCTCCATAAATCTCTTTTTTTCTACAGCTTATTCAGGCTATATACAGCTTATTCAGACCTCACTGGGGAAACAAGCAGGGGTTTATGTGTATGAATGCTGCATGTAGCTCACAAGGCCTTGCAATGGCTGTTTACACCTGGAAAATGAATAATGAGGTTATGTGACCTTTCTGCTTCCCCATTACTCATCCCTGAGAGAAGCCCCCAGTGAACATCTGCAAACCAAATTGATTATTCCTCTCCCCAAACCTTCCTCCCTCCAGATGCTTACAAATAAACACGACGGAATCCAGAGGTGGCGTGCTCAGGAGCCAGTGTTACACCAACCAGTATCACCTTGTGTTTTGTTTTACTCTCCCATTTTCCCTTTGCTTTTAAAAGCAGATATTGTATCTTTGTCCTGTGTTTCAACAATGTCTACAGCAAAGGGAATCCCGATCCACTGCAGTTATGGCGCTCCTGTGTTACCAAAAAAGCCCAGTTCCAATGCACTGCCCTGTGGTCCCTGGGGAGTCCCTGCCCCTCCCTGGCCCTACAGAGCCCCCAGCCTGTGCAGCACCCGGCTGTGATTTTGGGACATCGCATTGCCCAGAGGAGTTGTGGATGCCCCATTGCTGGAAGTGTTCAAGGCCAAGCTGGATGGAGCTCTGGACAGTCTGGTCTGTGGAAGGCATCCCTGCCCATGGTTGGGGGGGTGGAACTAGGTGATCCTTAAGGTCCCTTCAAACCCAAACCATTCTGCAACTCCACAATTCTATGATTTTTACTCATTTGAAAAATAACAGTACAATGGAATGTTAAGCCTCCTACCTTTACAGTAGTTTACATTAAAATAATTTTACATTCTAGATAAAATTGGTAATAATAAGCACTACAACTGGAAGTGTTTGGCTAAAAATTATTTGACATTATTATTTCTCTGAATTTTTCTTCATCTGTATTCTCTGCTTCTATTGAGTCCCTCACTGGAACTTAACTTAAAGTACAGCTATCTCTACTTCTTTTAGGGTGTGGAGGGAGAGAGGGAGTTGTAATCAAAAGAATTACAAAATTTTAAAATTTAATTTTGTATTTCTTTCTAAATAAAAATCATTTTAGTGTTGTTTAATCTAGCTGACAAAGTTAAAATTAATGAGAAAGAGTAAGGGAAGAAAATAAGCACATCTAGAAATGAGAAACAGTGAATTTGGACAAAAACAAACTTATGAACAAGGCCTCAAAGGAAATTATTAATTTCTTGAGGGGAGCTTATTTCCCCTTTAACACATTTTGAATCATTACCATATATCATGAATCATTTTCATGAAAATATTAATATCTTTTTACTTGCCATGTGATGCAGCATTCAAAACTTATAATTACGGAAAGAAGAAACTACTGTTAAATTTTGCAACGCAAAATCATTTTATTAAAGAATGAACTTAGCACAGATGGTAATAAATTTATTTTGTTTTGTTTTCATTTGGGGAATGTTACATACATTAAACCAAGTCAATCGCCCAAATGTCCCTAAAAGTCTGTGAAGGAAAGAGAAAAACTGTAACACCTTGAAAGCCAGTCTAGCTTTTCCTAATGAGATCTTGCTGCTCTGAGAAATTTTAGGGAACATACTTGGCCTATGTAAGAAGTTGGAGAATAGTTATTGAATCAATGTGAAATCCAATTATTTTGTGTAATTTCACATGTGATCTCTTACATCCACTTAATGGCAAATAAAACATGCAAATTTGTACACCAGCATAGAATGAGGTGGAGTTCTGTATCTAGCACAGGAGCCCACAAGCTAAGGGTTCTGTTCAGAAAATTTCTCTCGCCTCAAAACATTTAGAGAAAGTGCAGCAGATCTGAAAATAGTCACATTCAAATTTGGAGCACGGATGTTTGGTGATTTAGGTTCTGTCAGTACAATTTCCATTTTAAAGGTTGGAAATGGAGTGAAGACTTGTGATTAGCATCAATTATTTCAGTAGTACAACAAGGAATTCTGATTTTTAATTCCAGCTCAGTTGATCATAAAAACTCGCCTTTAAACATCATGCAAGGATTGCAGGTGGTCAGTAGATAATGAAAGTTCCTGTTTAGAGAAAAGAAAATATCTTAGTACTGAGGAAATGATCTTTGCCTTAAGTTAAGAAGCTGTGGAGTTTTTTACTTATTGTGATAGTCCAGAGAACTCCTTTGTGATGTTAGAGATTCAGTTTTGCGTTAGAGCAAACCCTGCTGAGAAAAGGTTGAAGAAACCCTGAAAGTTGTTCTGGAAATTCACAGCCATTTTTCATGCACCCTTGCTCTGGGTATTTGACTTGTGTCAAGGACAGCTTTAGGCACAGATGAAGTCACAAGCTGCCCAAGGCAAGGCACTACAGAAGGCAGCAGAGGACCATTGGGCACTCTGTCTCGTCAGTCTGTGACATCTCCCCAGTGTGCCAGGCTTCCTATTACACTTACCTAACAAAGAGGCAGAATGTCTTTCTTTTGTGGGGAAAAAAATAATAAAAACACATATGTATTTCCCCTTCTTCCCCATTTTTCACCTTGACAGTATGTTTAAATCAAAGCAAAAAGTTCAAAGACAGTTAAATACATATAAAAATCCGAAAAAAGAAAAAAAAATTCCCAAACAAAACCACTACGAATTATGAGATCTAATTTTTGATCTCCAAATTAGAGTCTCAAGCCATAATCAGCACTTTTCAGTTAGGAAGATGCTAAAATATCTGACTTGATCATAAAATAAATGTCATTTAAGTATATATGTTCAAGACATAAGGTATACATAACTCATTTTTCTCTAATACGGGCAAGATGCTTTTGAAACACTAAGTTCTATGGAAACTTCCCCATCAAAGGGCATCTCATTTTAGATTAAACCTTCCTTTATTAACAAGTTCTGTTAAGGACAATTTGTTCACTATTGACCCAATTATCTAACTTGAGTTTGTACTTACCTGCCCACATGTACTCTGGCAAGTGCTATAATTATCCTGATGAATCACAAATAGAATTTACATTTTACCTTGCAAGTACAGGAAAACAGTGACTAGAGCATGACTTTATTATATAAATGCTACCTTATTTCCAGGAATGACGACAGAACTGCTAAAAAGTGTCGTTAAATATAGCTTTAAATGAGCCACTCTGGCAGATAGAGAGAAAACAAAAATCAGAAAAACACAGTAAAAGAAAATAACAAAAGAAGAAAGACCTAAAAAAAGTCACCATAATCTGATGTAAAAGCTGGAAGACAAAGACTACACCAATCAGCTGAAATTTAAAGCCTCTGAAGGAAGGATTTAAAAGTGGGAAGACAGAAAATACACTGCATAATATAACACTCAAAAGGCAGGAAACACAGTTGTAATTCTTCCCCTCCAGTTTTCCAATGTACTTTAAAAGCCACCCATTTCCACACAGCCTATACATATGAAGCCACTGGAAAGGCCCAGAGATTTCTGCCAGTGTTCAATGAAATTTACACTCAGCAGAACCCTTTTCTGAAGGACACTTGTTTTAAATTCCTGTGACCAAAGGACACTAAATTTTTTTTTCATAGAAAGATGTAGTTCCATGGAAAAATCGAGCTGTTCCTGTCTTCTGAAAACTCTTCAACTTGTGGAAACCAGAAGGCGAGGAGATGAAACGTTTGCAAAGCTGTCAAGAGAACTGTATGAGTTCTGCACAGTAGGATCCAATGGATAACATCAGACTTAGTTTCCTTTGGCTTTTTCTTTTTGCAAGAAATATTAGAAAATAATTCCTACTTTGTTTTTAGAAATTGATCAGTGAATTTCCATCTGTGGCTGAACTGTGGCTACACCTCCATACAGAGGCATCATGATTTATGAAGGCATATTTATTTAGAAAGATGTTTGGGCAAATACTTCATAGGCATTTTCCTGGGAAGTAAACATGTTTTCTGAAACAGGTACTGATGATCCTGATAACTTCTAATCCACCTGAGAGTTATTAGGTTACCAATCAAAATTTTCCTTTTTTCTTTATACGAATTCACATCTTCTAGTTGTAAACTTTAAAAATGTATAGAAAAATAGTATATATTGAACATAGGTTATATTCCAATTCATGGGATTGAATTGAAGCTCTGTTTCTCACTTTTTAAATGTTGATTCTCTCTTTTTTAATCTTGATTAGAATTTATTAGTAGGGGGGAGGGTTTATTTTGGAGGGGTTTTGCTTTTTTATATTCTTTATTCTTTCAAGAGAAGAGGGTACTATTTTACCTGGGACAAATCCAAGCCTGAATTTGATAAGAACACATAAGAGCATACAAAAAAACAGTTTCTGAAATTTAAACAGGCTGGAGCAGGAACTAACATGGCTTTGTCAAGAACAAAGCTTGTTTAACACACCTAAATGCCTTTAGGGCAGAGTAACAGGCCTTACAAATAGAGGAGATGTTGTCCGTGCTATACAGCTCAACCTCTGGCACTGTTTCATGTGGCATTTTCAAAGCAAGCTACAGGAAAACAGTCAAGCTGAAATTGATGTTAGGTGGGTGCAAAATAAAGAAAAAAAATCACCTGTAGAATATCAGTGGTTCACAGCAAAACTGTGATGAACTGTGTATTAGGTTACAGTGGTTTCTCCAGGCTCTGGTACTGTTCACTACAGACTATGGTAAAGGTAATAGGTCTATGAGATTGAAAGAAGAAGTGAAGCTGGAACAGACTGCAAATACAATGAGGGAAAGATTATAACTCCAAAGAAATTAGAACAATGACCTGAAAAAGAGGAATACAAAAATCATTAAAGATACATGCTGGTGGGAATAAACCAACTCGCACAAATAGAGAATGGCAAAACTGATGTTGAAATTTAGTCCCCAGTGAATTGCGACCTGAAAACAGTCAAGATGGTGCTGTAAAAAAGCTGCAAAACACAATGCAGTTTGCATAAAAAGGAGTCTAACAGACAAGTAATGCATCTTCTCCAGTCCATACTGTTAAGCCTTTAATAATAAGATCTTACCCAGTCAGGATCCACAGCTCAGGAAGGGCACAGCTGATGGCAAAGAATCCAGAGAATGATCTTCTATCTCAAACCAATTCTCTGAGAAAAGGCTATTAGGAAGGATGAAGAAAATGTGAAATATATAAAATCTTACTTCTTTCATACCTTTGCTCCAAACATCTCCTGAAAACTGATATGCTGGGATTCTTCTCACCCTACTTTACCATTATCTATTCTTCAATTGTAGTAAGGTCATAGTTTTGTAAGGAAAATAGTTTTGATTGAATGCATTAGAAAAATCCAGCTCTTGCTGAATGCAAAACAGACTGAGAACATACAAGTAAGAGGAGAAAAACTCCAATGTTAATGGTTGTTTAAAAGTATCTGTCCACAAACCATAACAGAAAAGACCAGATAATTGTTAAAAAAATATCGTTTAGTCATATTTCTATTCAACAGTGAGAACAATACATATACAAATAAAACCCTGAAACTCTGATGCTACTTACATTGAAAATACAGCCAAATGTTCTAGTTTACTTTCAAAATCTGGAGAGTTTTTCTTTACAGCCAAAAACCAATTAAACTTTTTGTCATCATCTGATGTTAATTAATGATTTTGTACCGACCTCAGTGAGCACAGATGTTTTGCAAGGCGCATTCTGTTAAAAGGGATTGATAGTCTAAACACTTCATAGTAACTAGCTCTGTCTTCCTCCTCCCTGTCTTTCTCGCATCCTGAACTAATTAAAGCTAGGAGTGTTTACTAGTTATTTTTCCTCCAATTTGTCTTAAACTGGGACATAATTTAATCAAAAACGCAATAATCTTCACAATCACGGAAATTGCTTTGACTTAGCACAACACCTGTGTTTTCCAAGATAACCTGTAAACTAACAATAAAGAGCACTAGATGTGAGCAAGGTTGAAATGTGAATACCAGAGTGAATACAATCAGAGAAGATGTAATCATTCACAAGTATGAAAAGTGGCTGTGGGAAATTGAGATGAACCGATTAATTAGGCAGTTTCACTTCATGAAAGGAAATGAAATCTTGTGATTTAAATGAGGATCAGTTCGGCAAGGTTTGGTACATTTCCCTGCATTTCAGGTCATCCCATGATATTTTATTATTTTCACTTTGCTTGAGAATATTTTTTTTCATTTCAGCATTTCATTACACCAATTTCTTCTCCTGTCTCTTGGTTTCACTTTGTTCCCTGATTTCAAGGAGTATCATTTTGGCAAGGTTTGGTGCACTTCACTTCAAAAAAAGAACACGCCAAAGAACAACTGCCCAAAGGTTGCTCCCTGCACACCTTTTTTCTTCCCACCACCCATGTGCTGGGCCACTAAGCAAGAGGCTGCTTTTAGTGCCCCGCTTAGGGTTACTCTTAGGGTCAGGGTTGAGCAAACCACAAAGCCCAGATCTCCAGGCACTCTGGCACTACAAAAGGCATGCCAAGGGGAGCACAGCACTGCCCCAACATTTCTCCCTTCACACCTTTCTCCTTGGCACCACCCTTGTTAAGGGCACCACAGCAAAAGGCTGCTTTTAATGCTATGCTTAGGGCTGGGTTATGCTTAAGGTTAGGTTTTAGACAAGCACAAAGCCTAGACCTCCAAAGACATTGAAACTACAAAAGCCATTGCAAAAGGGGAGCACTTCATGTCATCTCATGATGTTTGATTACAATCGCTTCATTTCTGAATTTTCTTTTATTTCTTTCCATTGAATTTAGTGTCATAAAATGTCCACCCCAGGCATGTTGTTTCACTTTCTTATCTGATTTCAAGATTTCGGTGAGGATCAACTGGGCAAGCTTCAGTCCATTGCCCTGCACTTCATATCATCCCGTTCGTTTTCATTGTTTTCACTTTACTTCAGAATTTTCTCTTTTTTTTTTTAATTTCATCTCTTCGATTTCTTCTCCTGTCTCTTTGATACTTTTCTTCCCTCATTTTGGGGTTTCAATGGCAATAATTTTGGCAAGTTTCGGTCCTTTTCATTGCACCTTATTTCATCTCAGTACATTTCATTGTAGTCACTCCATTTCCAAATTTATTTTTTTTTCAATTGCATTTGATTTCATCATATCTTCTTTCCTTTTTGCTGAGAAACAAATGCAGAGTGTTTGCTGCATGTCAAGACCATGCCAATCCTTGAGGCGAGCTGAACAAGGATCAGGCTACATTTATGCTGGTTAAATCTTTTAGCCTCTGACCAGAACTGGCTATATAATAATAGTTGTCACAAGTGGGTCCCTGATGCATTTTCTTACTTTATTTATGCCAGGTGCTGATTCAGAGTGATGCACTCCAGTGTCCAGCAACCTTCCTAGGTAATAAAAGAAAAGTACGGGTGGTACAGGATGCAAAATCCTTTTAGTTATTGTCAAAGGCTAACTCATGGATGCAAGGGTTGATATTCAGACTGTGCAAGGTGGGGAGTGCCATTTTCTTTTGCTCACACCATTAAAGTATCAAGGTACAAGAGATTTATGACAGTTCCTTATGTAATAATCTATCTTATCTCTTTGGATAAGATATTTGAATGTATCATAAATAATAATTCTTTTGTCCTCTTTGATTCTGTTTGTAAGATCAAACACCGGAGCCCTAAAATAATATCAAATTTTCATTCAGCATCCTAAAGTGATGAATCTTAATTTGTTTACTCTGAAGATCAACACTTCAAGATGTCAGATTTTTCTTACATACACCCTTTTCTTCCCCCAGCTCAAGTTTATTTATACTTTTAAGAATACTTGGATCGAGTGGCATCTTAAATGAAACAAGTCAGATAACCCAAAACCAGGTCAAAGGACTAATACTATTTTGCCCCCAGTGGAGCTTCAGCAGAACATAGCCAGCCAGTGTCACAGAACTCTTCCCGGGATTTAATCAAAGAAGGGCTGAAAATGCCACAAACGAAAACAAGAGATGCTAGAAATTTCCAGAGGGACATGATCATGAGTTTTCTAACTTGACTATAGTTACCTTTTTTTATTTTTTCAAATAACTTTTTGATCCCCAGCTACAATGAAACTCTGAAGCTCGAGCCCAGCACCTGTACTTTTTCCACTCTTCAGCTTGTGAACAGCTTACTGAAAACCACCTGTATTTATGACAAATTTTTTTTAATGGCAGACAGCTTTGGCAATCAGGCAGCTGAATCAGATGTTCCGATGCAATTTCTGGAAAGTGAAAATAATAATACAGCAATTTAAAATCCTGATAGAAAAGGACTAGTACACAGATTTGCTCTAGGGAGAGGTTTGGGGTTTTCTTTAATCCAGGTTCCTATCAGTGATTCTGATGACCAGTGGAATCCACACATAGCTGTCCTGCACAGTGGAAATTATACTGAACCACAGAAAGGAAACAAGCCTCTGGGAAAAGAGGAAGATTTTGCAGATGAAATCCACACAAGCCTATGCAATGACACTGAGCTCAGGGTTTTCTATAACACCCTTCCATTTGCCTTAGAGATAACTTGTTTAAAAATGCATACAAAACGTTTATCATTTTGCAATGAACTAAAAAAAAAAATGCTGCTCCTTCTCTAGATTTCAGAATACTTTAGCACTCGCGAAATATTAAACAAGCTTACATCAGTCAGTGGAAAGTCTTTTAGTAATGCTAATGAGCTTTGTATCAAAACAAATAAAGGTTCCTGCCATTATCACCTACTATCACCTTCTATTAAGAGAGTTACATTCAGACATTCAAAATAGAGTGTAATTAGTTCCTAGACTTGCTTATGATCACCATTACCTTTGTTCCTAAGGGAATCATAAGAAATATTTGATCTGCTGAGTGGGTTTTTTCAGCTCTCACTCATTTTTATTCCTTTTTTTAAAAAAACATGAAATGATAAGATTTTCATAGAGTAGTATATTTGGCGTTGTCACTGATGGAAAAGGTGTTGATTTCAACAGGTGTCATTTCTTTCCAGTCTTCCAGCTCCAGGTAGAAATTTCATCCATTTCTACCTGTAGCTCAATAATCAGCTTTTCAATAACTGAGCTTCTGGTGGAGACAGAATGGAAGAATTAGCAATTTGCCTGCACACCTTCAGTGCAAATGTTGCCTCTCTGGGGAATATTACATCTGTTTCCTAAGTGTAGCTAAAAGTATGCATCCAGCAAAAGAAATGTTTACAGAAATACTGGCTACTAAAATCAGACCAGATGCTGCAGCAAACTCGGGTTAAGTCATTGTCTCAGCAGTATTTTGGGGATTTTATTATTTTATTAATAAAAAATTATTCAATGGAGAACAAAAAGCTGCAACATGGTAAACAATGACGTCAGATATTAGATATCAAATAAGAATTTTTTCCCACTTCTAAGGGACCGTGGCCTTGAGCAACTCTCACTGGGGCAGGGACACAAGGACTAAGGGATGCAGCCACGGGTGATGCACAAGTGAGGCAGAGGAAAACCAGTAAGATGAGCAGAGGAGCAACAGAGATAAAGTGTAACACAGAGCCCCCAGCCTCCTGCACCAAGGGTTTGGGAGGCACCAGGTGTAACACCCAGCAACAGGGGAGGTGAGACCACGATGGGGGAAGAGAGGCGTTGGACTGATATTGAGCTCAGAGGAGGGGGAGTTCTTTCCCAAGGTGTTTGACTGTTTGTTTTCTCTTATAACCTGAATCTGTGATGAAAAGTTTGTGTTAACTAGAAATAATTAGGAAAATTAGGTAAAATTCCTCACTGAGTTACTTTTGCCTGCAACAATGTGTAATATAGATATTATGCCCTGTCCTAAGTGACAGTGTAAGATGTGCCCAAAAGTATGTATTCTATCACCATCTTCATAAGCTGTTAAAAACCAGTGGGGCAGTGATCCCCATCTCCTTCATGACTCATTCCTGATAAACTCTGGGGATATCCTCTGTTAATGGGCCAGCTGTTGACACCAGGTGGGGCAGAGTTCTTTATCTCTCCATGACCCATCCTCCCTCCAGGGGGATATCTCCTGTTCATGGGCCATCCAGTCTCACCGCAGGACTGATAAAATTACATCATCCCCTTGTGAGATGCTCCGCCCAGAGGGAGGAACCAAGCATTCCATCCTGGATATAATCTGAGATTTCAAACACCACAAGCAGCCTTTATCCACTGGATTCCCAGAGGAAAACCAGATGCCTCTACAGGATCACTGCTTCAACAGAACCATCACTCCAGGAGGACTGCAGCCACCATTTAATTGGACTGCTACCAATACTCTGACTGTCAGGGGGTCAGGTTGTACCCTGACTCTATCAGTGGGGTTTTTTTTTTTGTACTATTGCATTTATTTTAGTTTTCCTATTAAATTTTATTTCTGACTTGGAGTCTCTCACTGGTTTGCTTTAAAACTACTACATGCCCATATCTACCGATCATCTAGATACCAATGTTGTATGACTTTTAGAACTTGAGTCAAGTTTTTATTCCATTTCATGCCCATTTCTTTACCATTTCTCTACCATGCCCATTTGACTACCATTATCAATGAAGAGGAACATGACTTCTGTTCAGTCCATTCAAATGAAAAAGAACCCAAAGTGCCAAGTTCGGGATAGGTGTAAAGAGATAGCTGAAACAGGGATTTTCCTGTCCTGGTGTAGTCAGGGTGACCAAATAAGCTTCAGCTGATCCTCTGATATTATTCTTACTGCTATGAGAGATCTCTTAAATTATGGCTTCTATCACCTGACTGGTTGATAGGAAAAAAATAAAGCTCAAAAATTTGAAAATTGATACAAGCAATAAATAACTTTTTAAACATGCTATTTTGCTGATGAACACAGAACTAAAGCAGTATATATAAATTCTAAGTTGGAAAGAAGCTGTCAATCCCACTTCACCAGTGTTTTGGGATAGGATCAGTTTACTAATCTCAAGTCACTAAAACCACAGTCCTTGTATATTTTTTTTCAATCCTATAACATGAGTTTGTGTGAATGCTCATTTGTTTGAAATTTACTTGAATGCCAACATCCAAAGATATTTACAGAAGTCAGCTCTCAGAGAACTACATAAGACAAAACACAGCATCACACCTCTCAGAAATTGCATTTTCACTTGCATTTCTGGGCTTAGATTTTTGTCATGTATTTGGAACTAGAAATGAGAGATTGTAACCATAATATGTAAACAATGAAAACAGCTGAAACTTGAAAGCCCTATAGGATTAACTGTAAGAATTAGAATCAGTAAGAAGCAGGCAAGAATGAAAAACCTGAGTGGTTTATTTTTCTTTCATATATACATTTGGTTTCAGAAAACAGCTTGCATAATTTACTAGCACAACCACCATTAGGGATTTAAAGGCACTCTGTAGCACAGTTGCCCATTAGTTGTGAGTACATTTTGCTGTCAGCCTAAAAGGACCTGCAACTAAAACAGTTCATAGTCACTAAATGCCTTTGTGGACATAGGCATAAACTCCTTGGAGCTGGTAAGCATGGACATGAAGAAAACTCACAATTCTAGAGGAACTTCTTCCATACTTTCATACTAAACCTACCCTAATGATACACCTCTCAGGACGACAGATACTCCATATTCACCTCATGAGTATATTCACTGGAGACTTCCGTCTAGGGTGGAATTCATCCTTTCCTGCTTCCTAGAAGTTCAGCCATTGGTGAGTACTTGGAAACCATCCCTTACTCTGAGCTACTGGTAACATGATCAAATTCAGCATAAAAGTTTGCCACTATTATGTATTAGCGTGCATTTGGATTAAGCCTGTATCCTTCCAATAGGTTCATTACTAAGCTGAATTTCATTTTAGAACCAGTTTCTTTCCCTCTCATAGTGGTACTCAAGATATATTCCTAAAAGAAATAATTTGTCATGTCACATAGAGATAACTAAAGCTCTCATACATATGAGGATCTTAATAATGACTTGATTCTACATAAAATTATTTACCAAGAATAAGTTAAAATCACTACCATACAAGTAGGATTTTGTCTACTTTTAAAAAATCCAAATTTAATCCATTCCCTTCTCCCTCCTCTGAAAAAGCAATTAAGATAGCAGCATACATATTCCAAGAAATCTTCATTATACCAAAAACTCATATACTAGCTAAAATCCATAATTAAAGTTAAAATAACATGCCAGAAATTGCAACTGTAAAAACTGGAGTATTTTAATATTGGATGCAGAAATGAAGATCATATTATATTTGTAATGTGCAGGAGAGGACTGAAGGATAAAGTACATTGATAGTAGGTAAATTTAGTGCTAGATTCAAAAGTCATGAAGATAATACTTTTGCACTTGAAAAAAAAAAAGAAAATTTCAGTTTTATATCCCACAGTACTGGTGTTCAATGTTACAGCCAACGTAGATTTAAATATATTTTTATCCACATCATAACTCATTCCCTTTCCAGAGATGCTCATTTCTAACTAAAAAAAAGGTGTTCACTATGGCTTCTAAAAAAGAACAGTGATTAATAAAATAGGATTTAAAAACTGAATTAATAAGATAACATTTAGCTGAGTGTTCTAAAGGATTACTCTGGTGATTTCAACTATAGAAGTAACTCTGCCTGCATCATTTTATGTAAGGCTTACTATTACAACCAGAAGATCAAATTCAAAAAAAAAAAAATTAAACTTTTAAAAAAGTGGAAGATATTTAAATTTTTAAGACAACCATTGGTAAATATGGCCTGGGAGAAATTTTGCATCAGGCAAATGTTTTGCTGCCTTTGGGAGACTTATTCGAAATATTAGGGATAGGGTTAAAATAGACAGCAAGAGAAAGCCCCAGCAAGGGCCTGCTAAATCTTAATGGGAGCTTCAAAAACCTTTTTTCCAGCAGAAAATTTGTGGATACTAACTATTAAGGTAGAGAAGAAGAAAAAGGATAGTTCTGCAGGTGCCTTGGGCCGGGGAAGCAGCAACTGAGGAAAAGAGCAGGCTGCGAAGGAGAAAGGCTGCTTTCTCCCTGGAGAAAGTTTGCATTAGGGCTATACATCCACGGCTCTGTAGATATTTTGGGATTATTTTTAGAATGTGAGTTAAGGCAAGGTGAAAGCCTACATTCTCCTGTGAGTGAAGCCATCAAGCACTTGTACTCTTAGGTGTGTGTTTCCACTGCTTCTGAGCTGAGGGAAGCTTTTCTTCACTTATTGAATTATGGGAGGGAAGTCTGAGTTTGTTTGAGATAAAGTTCTCATGTGTAATCAGGCCAAGCTCAGCTCTATCAGCTGTATTCTCAGAACGGCCCAGTCATCATGATCTTGGTGGACTTGACCTTTCTTCTGATGCTCTTTCATACCAATATTCAGCTGTCAAAAAAATAAAAGGACACTGGCCATTTGACTTAACATTCATCCATCTGTTTTGCACTTTCAGCAGTTAAACTCATTGCCTTCGGTCATTTTCTTCTATAAATTTTATCCTAAGACAGAAACAGAAAGGAAGTTAGGAAGCCTTATTTGTTCTTTGCAGTTAAATTCCCATTTTAGTTACAGTGGCATCAATATGGTATGTTAAGTAAAATAGTGAAGTTATTATAGTGAGTAATGGCTGAAAACTAATTCACGTTGCCTGAATCATAGCAAATGACAAGGTGTTTCAAGCAGTTCCTAAATCAACTCTCCTCTGTCCTGAGAGGCATTTTAACCTGTATTATTATGTCACTACCTATTAATTGGTTCAGTACCAGTAAGAAGCAGCACTACTGGAAGATAGATTGTAAGGGGTCTTCCTAACAACAGTCATGCATGTTACAGCCTGATCCTTCCAAAACCATGATTCCCCTGTTGCCTCTTCCTGGAGTTCTCTGCTGGATGCTACACAAGCTTTTCCTTCAGTAATCATGGGAACCAAACCCAGAGCATCATTTGGGATGCAAAGGCTTGACCAATGTTTTTAACTTCCAGTGATGCTTTGTTTTAAGGATCCAGGCCTATTAACATAAAATTTGTTACAGATTAGTGGTTTCCCTACCTGAAAAACACAGTAAAGGTCAACTGTTGAAAATATTAATTCTGTGTTTCAAGCAGAGATTTATAGTTCTGTGTAGAAAACTGTCCTTTTCAGTGAATAACTGCAGCAGTAAAAAAATAAAACCATCTATCACGAACACATGAATTTTTTAATAATCCTATGACCAATTTAAACAATGCATCCCTGAAAATGGAAATCTTGAGCTCTCTCTCTGTGCAGCACATTGGCTGTTAATCTTGTTCAAGACAGTCAAACCACCTGTGCCTCAGTCTCTGTGCATTAACCTACATCAAGTACATAAGTACCTGGTTGCTGAGCCACTTCATCCTTTCAGGTTTGTTAAGCTCATTTCCCATACAAAAGTAATACAGAAAACATTAATATTAAAAGTTATGACTGCTCATAGTGAGATGCCATGGCAAAGGCAACTTGAACATAAAAAATCCTTAGCCTACAAAACTTCCTGAGTAGACACACCTGGATAGCTAAGAAAAATGTGGTATCATCTGAAATTTATTCCATATTCTCCGCTTTGTTTGGATCATAAATATTCCAAGCACAGGCTCTTCCTCCATTTGAGTCTCTATCGTTTGACTGGTAAAAATGTTTGATTTTTATTTTTCCACTTGAAAGAAGTTTTGCTAATATTCAATTTTTTGAGAAAGACTCAGCACTACTGACTAGATTGCATTTAAGCTACTGATCCACTCTTAACACACACTTTGAACAAGCATTACATAGATGTTTGCACCAATACACAAGTAGAATATATCAAGTGAAATCTGAGGTCATTTAGGCAAATTTCTAGTTTATCTGTGTGATTATTTTCTGTTTACCAACAAATGCTTAACTTATAAAAGGTGATGCAGACACTTTTGCAATAACAAGCAGTAGTATCTTGCTGTCACCACAAACCATAAATTTATTCACTACGGTGCTAAAATCCTGCTTTTACTCTGTAATAATATAAACCAAACATTTTAAATAGGCTTATACTACTATACACTTATTGCACAGCTTTTTATAATTGCTGATGGTGTTACAATGTCAAGGTTAATTTCTTACATGCCAGTAGCTGTCAAGCCTGCATTTACTTTGATTCTAATGCTGGCTTCTAATCAAGAAGCCAAATCAAAGTTCGCAGGACCAAGTTAAGAAGTCAGGCAGCAAGTATTTAAAATTAAGTTGATGTAATAAAAATACAAGCTCCTCAGTGGTGGCCTTTATCCTAGAGAAGGACCTGTATTCATACTTTTTGTCATCTAACAACTCAGAGAATTTCAGAGATGAAGGGTTTTATTTTCCTAAAATCAAAACCACTGGATAACATCTTTATCCTAATGCTGGGACTAAGTAAATAGAATGAACACATATATCAAATACTCTGTTTCTTATTTCCAATGCCTTATTTCTTTTATATTTGTAAACTGTTTGGCATTGCTTTATCGGGTATTTGAATCTCCTCCTATCCTCAAGCATTACCCACCCCACAACACACATCCCACCTTCTCAGAACCAATCTTGACAAGCACATATAACTGATAAACCATTCTTCACTGTGCTGAAATAAACATTACTAAAATCATAAGCACCACTGTAAAGTAACATGGAGGGTAACAAAGCAACTCAAGAATTTTCTGTGGAATCCTTACAGGAAAGAATACCAATTTCTTTGTGGAAAGCATTTGTGAATTCATCCTTGTGTTACCACTCCAAATATCCCAGATCTGTGTACAAAGCACAAATCAGGCTTTTGAGAACGCAAGGTAATAACTATCAGTAGACTGTATCTTCTAGTGCTGGAGAAGAGAGGAAAGAGGAGATAAAAAGCAAAAAAAACTTTCTAGACTCAGATCCCAAAATCAGAATTCACCCCCACCCCCCACACCTGTGCCTTCATTGCATAGAGGCATATTATGGTATATACATTACAGGATGATGTACCACACATTCCATCCAGGCCTTGTCTCTGGCTAGATACTTCAACCAACACAAGGACAACAATGCCATATGACTTGGGTTTTTCTCCAGCAGAAAATCAAGCAGGCATGAAGCTGTACTGCTTTTCCTGCAAATCTTGCTGTGCAGATGTGCGGCAGTCCTACGCTCTGTCCTGTAAGCTATTCCCGGCTAGCTCTGCACAGGAGTCGCCATCGGACAGGGCCGCCCCTATGCTCTTGAGTCGAGAGCTGGGTGACGGCTACAGAGAGAAGGTGTCTTCGCCCTGTGCACTGGAAGGCAGCTCGCTCGGAGGTAAAGAGGAGAGGGAGGATCAGCCAGGCCCGTATATCCAAGTGCAGTTTATTCTCGGAATCCCATCTGGTCCGACTGAACCACACAGAATGGGTGACACAGACTTTTAAAGGGGGGTGGTTACAATAGGCGGGGTTAAGGAACAACCAATGGGAATTGACATAGGGAGGGGTTAAGGGAGGGATCACATTTGCATACAACCAATAGCAACTTGGCTGTATGATTGACACTGTGGATAACCAAAGAGACATCGAGTACAACAGAACATTCTAGATAAAGGGGTATGAGTCTGGAAGATTGACATGAGGCATAGGAGGGATTTGGGTGATGAACAGGGAACTCTCTGGACTAAGGGGAGGGGTTTGGGTGATGGATGGGGAAGGTGCTGGAACTAAGGGAGGGGACTTGCTTTATTTGGGGTTAGGGGCAGGCTTAGGGAGGAGAAGGGAAGGAACCAACTGGGATAACGAATGGAGATTCAAAGAGCATACCAAAAGAGAACACATCAACTTAGTAAAATAGGAACAAACGAACCACAACACAGATGTAGGACGCACACCTGTGTGCAGGCGGATCTGGCCAGGGGTGATTGTCAAGAAGTGTGAACACACCCTCCTGTAATGACAGAGCAACAAGGTCAGGAAAGTTTGATTTCTTTTTTTCAATACTGTTCTTGCTCCAGTTATTTTTAACCAGTCTTTCCTCCTCGTCAGACAACTATCCTCTGTTCTATATTTTTTGATTCATATAGACTTGATGAAATATTGTTTCCAGAGAGGAGATCTCAAGAACATCTTTGCTATGGATCCTATATACCAAGCCTGGACACTCAAGGACAGGCTCTCACAATATTTGGGTCCAAAGCAGCTAATGAGAATTATTGATCTTTAAAGTATCAATAACATTGTAATCTCTGAAGAAAATACAGCCATCTTCACTTGGAATTTTTTTCCATATCCACTAGTGAAGAAAATAGACAACTGAATGCAGAGCTTATGTGTTTTCTGTTTCCTTTTCTTTCTTTTTTCTGTCACAGAACTACTTAAACTCCACAGGTTTCTTGTGTGCACAGTAATTCACCTCCAAGCAAGGCACAAGAAGACTCAAGAGAACAGTTTACAGACCTAATGCAAGGTCAGCAACAAAAGATCTAATCACAAAGCAGTGCTTTTAGGGAAAAATGTTTATCCCATTTGTCTTGTGTTTATTACACTTGTTTAAGTCGCTGTGTTTTGTGAGCTGGTCTCCAAAGGAGCCTTTTTCCTCCACACAGGGATGGCATATTCAACTCCTGCCACTCCCATTGTACCAGTGTAGTTTCAAATAACTCCCCTATGAAAACTACAGTTTTATTAGATATAGGCTCTAAATTTATTAGCTTATCATGAATGTCACTAGAAAATAATGGTTCTAAAATGAGAGGTAAAAACAATATAAATGCAAGTAAAATAGCCCAGCTATCACTTATCTTTTTGATAAAATATTGATTTTAAATGACAATAAAATTGGTTTTTACTGTCTTATCTCTAACAGTGAGTTGCATTCTAAGATTCTTCCACTGTTATGAATTCACATAATGGTGCATACAGACATTTAAAAATCTGTCCCATATGCAAACTCTGAACATCAGAATATTCACTTTTAGTTGCACAAAACAAATCATGATAAGACACACACTGCTAATTGTTGGCTCAATTTGGTGAAAAATGAGCTGGCATCAGGACATTATACCCTCTACCAACAGAGGAGCTTACTGAAAGTGACATAACTTCCATGTTGTTAGAAACAAGTATCAGAGATGCTACAGAGGAGGGGGAACACTGGGGGTTTTTTCTTCCCTATATCAGGGAGATATAAAGTCCTACAGCTGTCTTGAAAAAAAAAAACAAACAAACCAGCACTAAAAAAACAAAACAAAAGAACCCTTTCCTTATTGGAACATACTGTGTGGGTTGTTTTCTAAAAAATTTTCCAAAAAGGAATAATACTTGCATGGATTTTGATTTTGCAACATTTTGTTTTCCAAAGGAAGATAAAACCATAGAATCTTTAATGTTTGAAAAGACCTCTTGGACCATCAAGTGCAATTGTTGCTGGAAAATGTTCATTCAAGGACCAGAACACAAAGGTATAGCACGTATAATGTCTCTTATTCTGTGGTGATACAAACACAGTCTCATCTTCAAAAATTAATTCCACTAAATTCTCCTGTAATTTTTTTATCATTTATTTTCATAATAACATTTGCAAACTAATTTCAGATAATACACACAAAGTAGCTATTTGCACAGAATTATGTGTAAAAAGAGTGAGTATTTGCAGATTAATTATTTTAAACCAGAACAATTCATTAATTGTTTTTCACAGGCTTGAAATTCCTTCTACCTATGACAGGTCTGTGATGAACCAAAAGTTTTCCTCAGGTTTTGCATTTCAACTCCTGATTTTAAAAAAAAATTACTAAAAACTTATTTAGTATCACAGCTTTCAGTTGCTCTCATAACTGGTATGATTTTAAAAGATCTCTTACTCCTAAGTTTTGACAAAATCATTCAACAGTTAAATGCCAAAGTTAATTTTGAGTGGCTGGTGTTTAAAATATCCCCGATAATAGGGGAGAACTTTTGAAATTTTGCATTTATGACAGGTATATTTCTTCCAAACACTATTAAATACACAACATATTTTTCTTCTTAAGTATACTCCTCACTTACAACACAAAGAATGAATGCCCAGTTTCTAAATTTAAATAATAATAAAATATTATAATATTTAAATAATTATATAAATAATAATAAATAAATAATTGTAATATTTAAATAACTCAGTCACTTGACCAGTGTCAGAGCATAATTGTTTCAACAAATGCAGCAAAAATATCCACTCCCTTTCTTCCAAACCCATAAAGACACAAAGGAAAAAAAAGTATTACAAATTAATCCACTGAAACTTTTGTTTTTCTGAAAGACTAGATTTGCAAGTAGAAGTAGTATTGTGTGTCTGGTTGGTTTTCACTTGGTTAATTTTTGTTTGTTTGGGTTAGGTAGCATATCAGAAAGGAGAAGACAAGCTTTTGGACCCATGAACTCTCTATGTCTGAAAGAGAAGCCGCCAAGTCCAAAACCAAATAGATTTTAACCATAATTCCTTAGATTCTCCTGAGTCACAATCAAACCGCTTTAAAGAAAAGCAAGACACAGAGAGGCCATGCCATGGTCAGTTAACTCTTGAAACCCATGGAACACACAAAAGGCAGTAGGTGAGGAAGACTATACTGTGATACAAAATTAGGAGTCCTGCAGAACCATTAATTTGATGTTCCATGCCTGGTTTTGGATGGTGTTCATCCTTAGAGGATCAAGAGCAAGAGACCACAGATCTGTTCTGTGAAACATTCTCTCGCTGGTAACTTCTTTTTTGATTGTGTGTGGTGGTTTACTTTGGGGAAAAATTGTTGTGCAGATCCATCTACATTTTTTTGAATAATGAAAACCAGCATAATTCTTAGACCAGAAAACGCTAGATTCAGTGACTGACTCTGAGTGTTCTCAAGAAGACACTTTCCAGTGTTGGCCTAATAACTGTATTGCTCATCACTTCCCTATAAGGTCATAAAATATACCTTTAAAAATCCTAATTTTCTGCTTGATTCACATGAAAATAGCTTAAGCATTTATGGGGGGAAAAATGCATATTAAAAAAATAATAATGGAACATTTCTAAATATCCTTTCAAGAATAAAGACCTTGCCCAAATAATCAAAACCAGTAAAACATCTGCTACGGAAGAGATAAGAGCTAATTTTTTTCACTATGTTTTAGATCCACAGCTAGAGAGTTTTGTGGTATATGGCATATGTTCTTTGCTGCCTATTAACACTAAAATTAGCCAGAACAATTTGCAAATCTGAAGGAAATGACACTATGTCTTGCAATAGGACAAAGTGACTTACTTTCCCCTCTTCCAGAGACAAATGAGAGGAAAGGAAAATTTGGACTCCACAGACCACATAACAAAAGAAAAGATGAGGGGGAAATTATTATAGATTATTCTTGATTATAGAAAAGAAAGGGAAACGAGAGAGAATTAAATAGATAGAAAAGAAGGAGAAAGACAGAAAGCTTTCCAGACTCGGTACTCCATTCACCTTCCTCCCAAAGGGAGATTAAAACCTTGGTAGTTAGACTCATATCAAACATCCCAGAAGTTCAACTTGGTAAAAATTCAGGGGGTCAGATCCATTTCTGTAAAATGCAAATCTTGCCTGAAACATGTGTTTAGCTCATATACTGCATAATATTTTTATTTGCCATGCAACAGCAATCTCTTTGCTGTATCCCTACTTGCACAGTAAATTTCACAGCAAGGAAAAATAGCTTTGCAACATAGATTGGAAGTACAACATTATAGTCCTCTAACACACTGGGCAATGGGGGATGTTTTAGGCTTAAAGAAGTCAAAGAAAATGCGCAGAAGAGAAATAGTAATTCTAAAGGAAAATACCACTGGTCAGCATATGCCTTCATTTATTTTCTGGTTTTGAATTTTCTGCTGCTTACCAAATGGAAACATGGGAGTTTGTTGTCCAAAGAAGAAAATACATTTGTAGGAAAATGAAGGCTGCAGCCATTTAGCAGATGTCACGTTAGTTTGATATACCCTGGTCATAAAGACAATAAAATAAATGATTATATATAAACAGTCCTCACACTGCTAAGAGTCTGCAGAAAAATGTACACACAAAAAAATGATTCAGCACATTCACTGCCAGGTTTTTAAATGGCTTTACATAATTTAATGAAATTTAAATACAGTTAAAGGGTAAAGCTTTGATGTCCAAACTCTTGTTTGAGTATTTTCTCTTTCATGGATTAAGCAGAAAACCCCCAAAAAAGAGCAGCTTTAGTTAGCTTTATTCTATTCGGATTTAGAAATTAGACAAATAGATGGCTTGGACTGTATCTATTTTGCTTAGAATAAAAAATATTTCCATAAAGAACTTGGGATTGCAGCATTTCCTGAAATGCAAATAGTGAAGACTGTGTGGCAGGAGACCTTATTTTAAAATAATCTAATAAAGATTACCGAAACAGAGATGTTTAGGCGGTTAGATTTTTCTCACATTCCACTCTTTTTTCCCTTCACTTTTGAGCAAGCCAAGTAATGCAGATCTCCTATCAAACAATGCCAAACAATTTTAGTTCTCCTGAAAACCACTATTTGCAATAAGGCCATTTGAGAACTTGAGCTTCTCTCCACAAGTAGCTCTTCCACCCTGTGCTGTGTTGCCTTTTTAATGGGAAACCTAAATAATGTTGAGCAAACCTGGGGCAGGAATTCTGGGGGTTTTTATATCCAATTTAAAGCCCGAAGTAGCATAGAGCTCTAATTCTGGTTCAGAGTTACTTAAGAGTAGTAAATGACTCCATGTTTGCTCCTATTTTAGGAATGGGAGCAATGACTCTTCTGATCCCAGTACAAAGAAAAATCATGGACAACTTTGGGAAGTTTCTCAGTATAAATTGCCCACAGCTGAAGGTGCCTATTCCTGGCTACATTTCCACAATATGTTCCCTGTCGAGATGCCCCAGCACCCGGCACACAGTTTGGAACACATCTCCTCAGAGCTAACTCAGCCTGGAACTGTTCACCGTGTTAACTCAGCGGTAGCTGCTACAGGGGTTAAGCAGCTGAGGAAGGCTCAGAAGCAGGGAGTGTGACATGCCCAGGGATTCTAGCCTGGACGTCACTGAAACAGCTCAACTCATTTTAATTGCATTAGAATTGTTGGCATCACTTTCAAATAGTGACAACAGGCATTTCCTTTCCTGAGCTTTTCAAGCCACCACACAGTCTCTGCTCCTGGTTCAATTGCCACTGAGTGAGTTGCAATTTAAAGTGAGTGACCTTTTCAGGGTGACAGATTAGCCATATAGTGGGTTTTGCAGTGCCTTTAAAATTTCTTCTGTACACTGTCAGTGATGAACAAGACATCATACAAGCATTGATTCAGAAAAGCACTTGAGCTGACCACTTAATCTAACAAAAGCATGTACTGGCTTGTAATTATAGGCACAGTCCACTACTTTGCTATTTATAAGTGAGATTGTTTACCACCGCGCAAGGAGAAAGACAATCCAGTAAAACATATCCCTGCTTTGTGCAGAAAAAAGATGTTCTCAGATTTAATCCTTGGAGTATGCTTGAATTTACTTCCAATTTTCACATTTTCCCTGAAGATGTTCTTAAGAACAGGTCTTATTCTCAACTGCACTGGAGAGAATCAAGTCAAAGATTTCTTCAGGGAGCTCTTCATGGTAATTTCTTTATATTTAGGTATACAGAACCCAGCAGATTCATTTAAATCAAATGTCCTCTCTATTATCCTAAAATCCACTAATGTCATTCTTCTGCTCTCAATTTCAGGAGAAATTTTTTTCCACATCTCATTATACTAATAAAAGGGAAAACTTGTTTAAGATAGAAAAATTAAAACTTATCAATCACATCAGCCTCAAGTAAACTGACATTGAAATCAAGCTGCTCTACCACATCAGAGGCTCACCAAAAGAAACACTTAGAAAGAAAACTAGATTTTGGCAACAGAAGTAAAATACAGGTATTTTAAAAAACATCTACCCATTGAGCTTTATTTCTCTGCTTGTTGTATTACTAAACGCAAACAGTTCTTGTGAAAAAAAGCTACTAAGAGGGGTCCTATGTAAGGAATATTATTGAAATAGCCAACCAATTCTTTTCAGTAAAGATTGGCATTGACTTGTAAGGTCTATTTATGAAATTCCAGAGACTGGACAGATACCCTATGCCTGCAGTTCAAAAAAACTCTCAAACAAACAAACAAGCAAACAAAGAAAACCAACCAGAACCGATTTTAGAAACTAGAACAGAACATTGGAAAATGCCATAAAGGAACAGAAAAGTGATAATGACTTTGGGATGAGGTGCTTGACAGCCTGTCCAACTCTGACAAGTACCAAATGCCACTCAATTTCACAGATCACTAATAATCAGATTGGTACCTTGAATCTCCACTGAAACAGATAATTTTGAAATATCTGCAAACCTGAAACATCTGGGAATGTTTCTGCTTATCTCCCAGTTTCTTCATCCCAGCCATCCATTACAGATCCCGGCTTTAAAAAGGAAATACTACTTTCATTATCTTATTACAGTGAAGAAACTGCAGCTCTAAATTGGAGAGTGTCAACTCAACAAGCCAAAAAGGATCTGTACCATTTGTGTCCTTTCTAGGAGCAGCCAACTAAGATCCTAAGTTAGTATCCCCACACAGTAATAAATAGCATTAATAAGTGGCCGTGTGAGCTGCATTCTGATGACTGCACCGGTGTGTCACAGACCATAACTCTGTTCTGTAAATATCCACCTTCTGCAATGAACAGATCCCTCAATTCTCTGCACAGTTCCTTCTGTGGCCACTCTACTGACCACAGTAACAAAACCAGAAACAGACCAAATGACACCAATGTGTGATTTCACACAGGCCAATGCGAACTTTGACTAAAGAATGCTCTGTTCATCCCATTCCTTCCTTATCCCACTAATAGGATACTTTCATGGGAGGTATTTGACAACAGTCTCCATTTTCAGCTTGTACAAATAGATTCAAATTGAGGGAAACTTGATAAGGTATAAAGCTGGGAGAAACTAACATAGTTTGAAAAGTAAAGCTGCTTATATACTTTTGCAGATGTCTTTATGCTCACCAGCTTTAGAGAAAACATGAGAAGGCAGAAAACAGAGCAGCAGTTAGATACAGAGCTCCGAGAGTTTCATCCAGCCAATAATGGCTCAGGGAAGAACATGCCAACACCAGCCTCTGCCTCGGCAAGTGTCCCTTTCCCTCACACCACCCACAACGTGAGGGCAGAGGGAGGAGGAAGGAGACTGAGTGCAGTAGACAAGTTTTCACAGAAATAAAATATACGCAATTTAACATCTTACACCAAACTGCACACTCTAGAAAATTCACCAAACTGTAAAGGTTGTCAGCTGGCTGGGATATCTTTTTTTTTAAACAATATATTTAAAAAGTTACTCAGAATGTTTCAAGATTATTATTGCTGTTTTCTCCATTCCCCTGCCTGCCAGACTTTACCACTTGGGAGATGGTATGCATTCAGAGACGTGGCAAGAAATCTGGTATATTTGTTCTTGGTTTTTCCATCTAAAGTATATAAATCCCCCATAAAAGAAATGTTTTCACTTTTTCTCTCTAAGACACAGTTTTAAAGTGATTCTAGAGACAGAGAAAAATCTATGGAACAAAATGCAAAAAATTATATACTTTGACACAAAAATGGAAAACACTCTGCTTTTTTTATGTACTTTTATATGTACTTTTACATATAATAATGTAATGTACATAAGTACATAAAGTACTTATACATTGTACTTTAAGAGCATCATTCTAATTATCTGGTTTTTTGGAACTGTGCAAGTGCTAGCTGGGAAAAACACTCTTACTGGGCTATCAGCTACAAAATAGAACAACGAATTGCAAGAATATTGAGCTTTTGGAGTTTGAAATGATTGAGACCTAGTTAAGGAAACATGTACACTACTTTGATTACATAGCAGCCTCTAGTCCATGTACTCGAGTAGGAATATACTGTAAAAAAGGCTTCAGACAACATACTGAAAAATTAAATACAGTGCTCCTGAATCCCATCTGATAAGACTCCTATATCCCATGTTATGGTTCATGGAATTTTCATGCTTTCTTGTGTCATCTACAGACAATGTTATGATATTTGATGTGTCATAAAGATAGACACATCAAAAAAAAGATAGCAGATCCATTGTAATGCCCTCAGTGCATAATTAGCTTATCTAAGTGTTTGCAGTAAATGTGAGCTATCACAGCAAGCTTATCAGTTTTTCAACCTTTGATATCACACAGTCATGGGAGGTTTTGAGCAGATCAGAGAAGCCTTAAAGTCCAATTAAGTCCCTTTGTGGTCTCACCATCACTGTTTAACTCCTTCAATCCAGGACAGACTGCTTGACTGGAAGAAGCGTTAATCAAAAATCTTGAAACTGGAAGGAGTATGATTGTTTGCTATGCCTAACTTGAAAACCTGCTCTCCTAGCAGATCCACAAAGCTCCTTTTAGTATCGTTACATGCATGCAGAGTAATTATATTAATTTTACTAATTAGTCAGTATGGGTAAAACTGCTTCCCATCCCTTTCCCCATTATAAGTTGTTTGGAACTCCAGAAAAAGACTTAACAACTCTTGGTAAAATTTGTTCCTATTTGGATACCATCCAAGCCATTTTACACAATTCCATTAAAGCACAGCAAACAAGGCTAGGCATTAATGCATAAGTGAAGTAGGCTTTATGCTGTCAACATGGATTGGATTCAGACTGGCTCCTTCCCAGAATTATGCTGTTAAAAGCTTATTTAGTAACAAATTACACGGAAGATAAACACGCAATTAACCAATCTCCCAAGAAGCTAACAATCAAAATACTCTGTGCTGAAGTATTAAACATATTATGTTGTTGCCTTCCATCACCATCTATCACTATGGTTCCTCAGTATCTATGCTGAGTGACTTTCTGCCAAAGCCATAGTTAATTAATGTAAGTGCATGCAAGCTTTTCTCAATTTTAAATTCCAGGTTTTGAGTACACAGCAATATGGAATGTAAGGCGGAAAACAGATCAAGGAATGCTCCATATGTATGTTATAATTTTCACAGTGCTCAGAAGGGAGGTCCACAAGTATGCTGATCACAAGAGTGAATGGATATCCAAACTGTGGGATATGAGTGACTTCCAGTGTTACTACCTGCATCAGTCACCTTCATACTGCTACAAGTTCTCATTACCTCAAAATTAATACAAGGCCAAACTCCAACTGCTTTATTCTTTAGTTTATTTAGTTACATTAAAGTCAAAGAGATGAGGCAGCTTGGAGTCCAGACACATCTCTATAAATCTTCATTAGATTAGACAGATAGATATTAGAGCCTAGTTTCTTGTTTCTGATGAAGTTTAGGAATGAAACAGGTAGATTTTAAGGCAGTCACTTCTTGGTATGCTCAGGAACAGGGCAGTGGGAAGATCTGAAGCAATTGTCCAGTCCTTATTTTGCATGCTTTTAAGCTTAGCAAGAACCCAGATAGGAAAAGTAATGACGGAAAATAGTCAGAATAAGTCATGTAAACCTGTCTGTATGGCCATATAAGAGGATTTCTCAATTTTGGGCTCAGCTGTGTCAGGTTAAGATTATGAAGTAACTGCCCTAGCCAGAAAATACATTTGTCATATAATGTCTGGGAGGTGATACTTTATACTTCTCTGACTTTTCATTACAAAGGATCAGCTATCTTAGCCTGTATCACTTCAGTGTATTTTTGCACATCTACCTCCTTCTACTAGACATCTCGCTTTTTATCTCCACAGCTGTGCCATGACTGATTTTTTTCAAAAATCCTTTATGTATAGTTTCCAGACATGAGCTTATCTTCACCTCCTATTTCAAAATCATATGGCACCGAGCTATCTAAATTATTCCAATATACCTTACTCACCTCTTTGACCGAACTGTTGTTCATAGATGCATGATATTATAGCTCTCAATTTTCAATTTATCATCAAATTTCTACATCTTCTACTTTTTTTTTTCAAAAAACCTGATGAAGCTACCCACATGCTTGTTGCATTAGGATGACATTGTTTCTATTCCTCCTACGCAATGTATGCACATAATTATTAGTTATATTTATTGAGGCTACAGTTACCAAACTACAGCTATAGGTACTGGTATAAATGGTGCATTGCTTGCAGGCAGAACTGTATCCTGGGGTGTTCAACCAGCCAAATGAACAAATTCCACTGTCAGAGGATAATCAAGAGTTATATTCACCCATGGCAGTTTCTCTCATTTTGTCCCAAAAAGGAACACGCCTCCAAGCATATTTTCTTTGCAGTATACTTGTTATGCTATTCCAACTTCTGAGAAAAATATCAATGGAGAACATCAGCACTTAAAAAAACCCAAACATGTAGTCTCAAAGAGCTAAGGAAATTATTTTAACTTTTTTTCCATTTAAAGTTGCATATTCTTAATTTGGAAGGGGAAGAATTTAATGCAAGGTTAGAATAACATTAGTCAGAATGAAACATAAAGAGTAACAAATGGCTCTTACAATCAGGCTTCTCTTCAGACACTTCAGTATAGCATTCTTATGATGGAGAAGTTTTAGTGGAAAGATTCAAACCAGCTTCAAGGCACAAAGAAAGTGACCAGATTTGCAGGACTTGAGGGAAGAAAATAGGCACAACACATGGATGTATGTATGCCACTATAGCAGAAGCGAGAAATTTCTAAAAATCCACCTTGAAAGTGGATCAATACCCCTCTGACCTGTAGCTATCATACCTTGATAAAGTGTTCCCGCCAGCTTCTTTCAAGTTAAGGTCTCTGTCCACCCATCCAGTGTCTAACTTTTAGGAGCTCTCTGAATTACCCTCACAAAGTCCTGCCTGCAATACTTTAATAAAACATCACCCCGCACTAAATAAAGGAAACAGAATTTGGAAAGGACAGATGCAGTCCATTCCTTCACCACCATTTCCTCTGGTTTTCATATAAAAATATTTATTTTCAACTCTCATCTGTCATCGTAAGTGACAGAGAATAATATCAACAGTGGATCCAAATCTGTTTTATAAGTGACTCCATCCAGAGAGCATCAACTGCCACCCTGCATATAAACAGCTGCTACTCCACCAGCATCTCACCTATTTGTCACTCAGCAGCTGAATTTGATACCTGACACAGTTTGCTGGAAGGCAGTGAAGTC
Organism: Platysteira castanea; assembly: GCA_013397175.1. NCBI lineage: Eukaryota > Metazoa > Chordata > Aves > Passeriformes > Platysteira > Platysteira castanea. The sequence goes on from VYXC01010085.1 coordinate 1,088,560, forward strand.
CAGCAGGTTTGGAGATGACCAAAGTGACTGTTGTACTGAGCACAGACATACATCAGAGCCAGTGCACAGACACACTGGCCTGAGACCACCTTCCAAGACAACTTCCTCCACAGAGAGGATCTAAGAACTCCAGACCTGAAAACAATTACCAGGATCGTGGATCCACAAGGAGACTCTGGATACAGTTCTGTTTCTTTGAGGCTTCCCTTCTGGTGCTCCACATAATTTTTTCCTCCAAGTCAGCTGTTAGATCTCTCTCCTTATCTGACAGCCTCTCTAGATGGAGAGATCTGCCTGTCTTCTTTCTCCAGGCTCTGAACCAAGTTGACCCCATCTTTCTGCCTAAATCTCTCTGTTCAGACAGAGGCAACCTGTTGAAGGGACAAGTAAGCACCACTGACTGTACTCTCTGTGCCTCGCTGTGCCCTGGGAAGAAGCCTATCCCCTCACACTTTCAGACATATCCACCAACTTCAGGACGGATCCATACTCTCTTCTAGGCACTTCATGTCATGGAACTAGAAACAAGTGATCTTTTCCAGGAAGTCTTGAAGCTCTCTTTAGAAAGCAGGAATGCAGACTGTCAATATAAAGAAGTTCTGGGATGGGGATAAACAGGCAGAGAGAATATTATGCCTTAGCCCTAGGCGTTGGGAAAGGGGCATCCTGCTCTGTGAAAGCTTTCAGCTGAACCAAGGAGCTAGGAAAAAGGGCTGGGGAGCATGGTCTCTTTGAGTTGTCAGGTTTGACAGCAAATATATGCTCTTGGGAAACATGCAGAAGGTTGCCAGCTGACATCTTTGGGCCTTCTCAGGGACAGTTTTCTTCTAAGACTGTGCTGGTATAAAATAACAGAAATCCTGCATCAGAAAAAGCAGCTGTAAGTCGGTCATAACACATTCATGGTACAAATGTCAGAAGTAGGACTAGTGTTGAAAGAACTTGCATGGTGCTTTGACTCTGCCTGGTTGTGAGGTGCTCAGTAAAGTCACTCTATCACTCCTCTCCCTATTACTGGACAGGAGAGAGAGAATAAAATGAAAGCTCATACTGAGATAAGGGCAGGGAGAGATCACTTACCAGGTACCACCATGGGCAAAACAGACTCAGCTTGGAGAAATTAACTGAATTTATTACCAACCAAGCTCAGAGTAGGATAATGAGAAGTAAAACAAATCTTTAAAAAAAGTCTCCCTTCCTAGGCTTACCTGTATTCCTGACTCTCTACCTCCTTCCCCTCAGCAGCTCAGGGAGACAGGGAACAGGGGTTATAGTCAGTTTATCACATTTTGTTTCTGACACTGCTTCCTCCTCAGGAGTCCTTCCCCTGCTCCAACGTGGGTGTTGGGTCTGACCACATGTAAGGCAGTTGGCAGAGAGAGTTATCCATATATTGTTATTTTTTGTTACTATTTTCTTTTCATTGACCTATTCTTTCCTGCCTGCAAAATTCTTAGAAGGCAAACAGTAGCACCATGCATACACTACAACTGGGAAAAATCCAGCTGTTACTACTAAATGGCTGAGGTACAAAGGTAGGATGCAGGCAGCTATGTTTTTATCCCCCCTTTCAGCTGCAGACTGACTTCATACGTACCCTAGGACAACACAGACATTCTGGAAATTCATATTACATCCATCTGCAAAGTCAGACTGGTAATAGTGTGCAGGGGTACTTGAAGCATAATGGTCTGATGCATGCTGAATGACTTAAGCTCCGCAGTAAGGGTGTCATACCTTAAAGCAAATGGGAAGGCAGGGCATGTGTATGTTCCTACACACCCAAGTGAATGACAAGACAATTTGTTCAGCAGTTCTACAGCAGTGTCACTTGCCCATGTTTTCCTCACATATATCTTTGCCCTATGTTATTACTGACAAGCATGACAGCTGAAGAAACAGCCTAGGTGCAGCAAATGCAAGAGAACATCTGTGAGAAGCTGAAGGGCTCCAATACAGCAACACCATGACAATCATTCAAGGATCTGTTACACTCAATCTTCTGCATTTCTTCTGCCAAGAAGGAGCAGGAGCAAAATTAAACAAATCTTCAGAGGCATCCTTATCGTGGCCCCTTGGAGCCAATACATACAAAGAGATCTTGTTCTCTCGCTACTAGGTATTGTCAAGCTTTCTACAGATGCACCATGTCTGCATGTCAGAATTCAACTGTATAATGTAGATAAGAACAAACAATGAAAACTTTGAAACTTTGCAACTCTGTGAAGGTTTTCCAGGTGCTAATGTTGGCCTCAGCAGCAGTAAGGGAGCAAATTTTATGTGGTAATGAATTCCTCTGATACAAAACACTCCTTCAAAATCAAGCATGTAAGTTGTATCTTTATCTCACTAACCTTTTCCTCAGGAAAATGCACACTGTTGGCTATAGCCAAACAGCTAAAAAATCTGAACCATTTTTATCACTTACTCTGCAACCAAGCACAGTGCCATTTGCAAATCTGTTTCTCTCCTCCTATTAAGTCAAGCAGCACAGATCATTTGGCCAAGTTGCAATTTATAAAAGTAAGACCTTCAGAATGTACCCGCAAGAACTAGTGGCACAACAGGTCTCCCACTTCAGAAGACGGATAAGGGCATGCAGGCTGCAGGAAACCCCAATTCACCAGAATCATCAACAAATCCTTGACTGTATATATAAGGCTTGAATTTCTACATTGCAGAGGAATCACTTCTGTAAAAACTTGTTCTGACAAGAGTCTGACTTACTAACAAGGGACTGTTCTTGTCATTACCAAGCATGCAACAGAACAAGACAATCTATTTTTGGAGAACAGTTCCAAAGATGAAAAGTCTGCTCTTGCATTCTTGCAGTTGTAAATCATTAGATTCTGCAATATGATGGTCGTATTTCCACAGGTCCCAAATTGGAGTGATAGAAATTTTTCAAAAACATGTCAAAATATTTTTTTCTTAATGCTTTCTTGTGAATCTGTTTGGCCATCTTTCAAACAGCTCTACCACATTACACTGTACAAACAGAACTAAGATATGGGCCCCATCTTGCAACTCTTATTTGCTTTTAGAATTCCTTAAATTACTCCACGACAGAAACTGAATCTCTCCTGCTTCCAACTGCATCTGCTCTACACGATATCCTGTACTGCTCATGGCCCCATATATTGTCCCAGTTATTTCTCACTCCTGCTGTTCTTTAGTATTCCAATAGTAAAAAACCCAACCAAACCAAACACCATATTTAAGTAAGAAACACATGCAAGGGAGCAAGTATACCTAACTTAATATTTGTACCAAATGCTTCACACTTTTGCCAATATCAAGAACTGAATCCTTGCAGCTGACTGCATGTCACCTTAAACATTTTCATTAGTTTACCTGTTCATTATTCTGATACTTGATCTCCTCTAAAGACAAAGAAATTAATTTTGGTTCTGCTTTTAGTTTCACAGGAAAAAAAAAACTCTATATGTTAGACCCCTCATAGCCTTAGCAGGAACCACCACTCCATGCTGGGAGAGCACAGCCAGTTTTCAAAGTGCTCTTGCCACAAAAATTGCATGAAACTGCCTTTTGGGGGTTATAAAAGGGACCGAATACATTGCACAGTCAGAGTTAACTCTTACACACAATTTCACCCACATAATTGATACCTATTTTTTTTTTGGACTTTACTTTTCCATAAAAGTAGAACAAAAATTTCTAAAGTTTTAGATATTAGTTTCACCAGAGCAGGAGTCGTACAAAAGTACATTTATATGCAAATAGGTTGAATAAACAAACCTTTATGAAAACAGTAGACGAAAAGCATTTGGTAGAAGAAAAATATCAGTCAGTAATAACACATGACAATAGAGATATATAATCATATGGTTTTTGTCAAGTGCACACACAACTTTTTACAAAATTTTTGTATCTTTGCACACAAATTAATGTGTATATGGTAATGGCACTGTTTATTAAAATATCTGAATTTTATATTCAGACTCATTTGCATCGTTAGAGGTCACACCACATGAACTTGGCCAAGCCACAGTGCTCCAGTTTCTCTTTGCAACCTTTGAACTGGCAAACAGATGAGCAGAGACTTTCATCTTCTATTAGTTTACTGTTAATTAAATTAGCAAGTACTGTTAATTTACTGTTAATTATTAGCAAGTACTTTCCTGCCCTGCTACACTTATGCTCAGATGTTACCATCAGGTGCTAACAACTTCTTAAACTAAACCAAATAAATAAATCAAAGCATAAGCTTTTAATACTTGCAAATCCCCCATCTTCCCAAACAATGTGTTTCTAAAACTTATGGTGCACAGAGTAAAAAGAAACAAATAATGCTGACAAGTACTTTTTGCATTCCAGAACGTTAAAATAAGATTTAATGCAGTGTCACTCCAGTGTAAGAAAATGCAGAAGAAAATAAATCGTGACAGCCTTTTAAAATATGCTAAGTTTATGTTTTGTATTGTGTGTTCAAACCTTACCAGTTTCCATAATCTATGAGTTTTCAGGGATCTGCGGAGAAATGCTCAAGTGGTGGTCAGTTTCTTTGGAAAGTCTCTTTTCTCAGTAAACAAGTCACGAAGCTGCTATTGCTGATAAGAGGTAGCCTGATCTATCAAACCTCCTGGCATCAAAGCCAAGTTTTCTCTTCCTCTTCTCATCCAGAAGTTTAAAATCTTTTGATCTCAGAGCTAGGAAGATGTTTACTACTTTTCCCAGGTAGCCGATTTCTCCCCTGCTCTTTCCTATGCCCTTCTCCTGAAATGAAGTGGTGTTTATGGCCAACGACTGCACCAGCAGCTGACCAGTGAGGCTGGGTTCAGGGATCCCAGCCACCTTCTGGAGCTCTCCTGCTCCCAGCAACATCTGCTCTCCTGGAGCCCCCATGCTGCTCATGTCCTCACATGCTGTCCCAGTTCTTACTTGTTCCGACTGCTTCTAAGGTGTCACTGCCTCCTTTCCTCTTCTTTATCATCACAATTCCCAGACTTTCAGACCCCAATTTTACAGGTGACTTCTGAGGATGTGAGGAGGCATCAGTGGAATATCCTTATCTACATTCCCTCTATCGCACTTCCTCCTTTATCTTGTGCCTGGTTGATGGGAACGTTTCTCTGCAGGTTCTCTTGCACTTGCACCTCAACTGCTGATAGTAAAAAATGAGTTTGAGTATAGGCTTCACTATGAGTGAGGTCAGTATTTAATAACAACATTTCTCCTAGTTTTAGTGACATTGCCAATGTCAAAGCCCAGAATTCAAGGACTGCCAAATGCCTCCTGGGTTTGAAGCAAGATTCTTTCCCTTCACGTATACACACACTGTTGCCTTCTTTCACAGACTGAAATAAGAGTTTTTGAAATAGGCTTCTGTGGGTGATGGGAGAATGGATCTACTGACTCCAACTACAAAAATGGTTGATATATACATAGACCAACATAAATCAACATCACTGCAATTAACAAAAGAAACGTAGACACTCCTTAAGTCAACAGAAATTTAGCTATTTTAATATCATTAAAATTAAGATAAACTGCAAACACCCTGCTGGGACAATGGTTAAAGAAATGCCACCTACTTGTCACTTTTCATCCTGAGAAATGCCATCTCTTTAGTATCATCAACAGAAATTAAAATATAATGCCAAGCCTATAATACCACTGTTAGACAACGCTCTGTGGAAAGAAAGATGATCAAGTATTTAACAAAACATGTAAACTTTATTTCTGTGCTTTACACAAAGTACAGTCCAGTAAAGAATAATCTTGCAAAACAGCAACCTAAGTCCTCACACAGGAAATTAAGTAAGATGCAAGGACTGGCACCTAATTTTCACCAGCTTTTCAACAGACTCCGAAATGTTTTGAAGTATTACAGATATGTTTTTCTCAACTGAAAAGGAAGCCTGAACTTCTTACTGTCTCATCCCTTACCCTCTTGTCACTACTGGGTATCTTAGATGTGATTGCTGAAAGATTGCCTGTGTCTATATTTAGGTAACTGTGAAGATCAAATGGTCTAAGTGCTATGGAAAGTGGCTTGCTTGGGTTTTATCTAGTAATCTGGCAACTGGGGCAAAAGCATCTTTCAATTTAGAACTCAAAATGTTATGATCTGGTTCTCAGAATTACTAAAAATATACAACTGTCACTGAAGTAAAAACCAAGTTTAAAAGGTCATGGAGCAGGAGGGATGGTGTCCCTTTATAATAAGTTATCAAACTTGGCTTCCTCTCGCTTCAGAGTGTACTAAACACATCCTTTATCTTTAAAATAAAGTTCATAAAATCAGAGGGGAAAAAAAAAAGCAACCTTCAAGTTTCACAGTTCTTTTCTCATGGCATCACTTGAAAGAGTGTTTTGATTTCAGAAGATATTATATTATTATCTAAAAATATGACTCTAACTCCTGCATTACCACCAATATGCAGCTCTCACTGGATAATATCAACACAAGAAAAAAACACAGTTTCATTTAACATTTTCTACATTCCTGAAAATTTGTCAGCAGACCATAGCTTTTCTCTACAAACTGGCATTACATATGAATAATGAGATATTTATACAAAATTTCAACACAGAAAAACACTAGTCTGACTGCTACCCTTCAAAACACCTTTGAGATCTATCTCTCGCAAATGCTGTTAAGGGCCTTAAGGGTATTCTAAATCATTTCATTTAATGTATTCTATTTTTTATTGTTCTGTTCTGTTCTATTCCAATCTCAAATTTCCATGGGGATTGCCTTGGATATATCAAGACATGTTTCTCCTTCAGTGCTGCAGAGGACAGTCACTTGCTACTGGTATTACGTGTTTCCTTGCTAAGTTATAACAGGAAAATCAACATGGAATTGCTGAGATTAACATGGGAAAGTTATTATAAAGAAGCTTGACTTACTAGAAAGTTGTCTAGAAGTGTCTTGTTGGTTCAACTGAAGTAAATATTACTGGTTTTTAGAGGGGCATTAATTCAGAAAAGTATTTAGGTAGAACAACCCATTAATTCCATCCCAAAGTCACAAATAAAGCTCCTGTTTAAAATTAATGGACTTTATTTTTGGATAAAATTTTACCTGAGGGTATACTCACAAAAAAATTGTGCAAGTCATCTACTTGCACCTATCTCAACAATTATTGCAACAGAAATCCTTATTGGTAGATTTTAATAAAAAAAAGCATGCACATAGTACCTATGCAGGATTAATTACCTATGCGTCACTATAGCTGAGACGTTTATGTTTCATTTCAAGCAGTAGTGTAATAGCTGTGTTCTGACACCTGCGCAGTCTACACAAGTCTGTTATGTGATTTAGATTTTTACATTCACATATAAACTGTGCAACAAGCTGCTCAAAAGCTTAATATGCAAAGCTCAGTTTGATGCATTTTTTCCTTCTGAAAAAAAACCCAGAGAATAATGCGTAAGCCAATGAGAATTTTATCAAGAAGGTACTGTAAGAAATTCTATTCCAAGATTTATCTACAAAGAACAGTATAGATTGGCTTTTCTCAAAGTGGAGATCAAAACTGGCTAAAATCACACGATCATTCTCTGGTTTACTACTTTTGGATTCTTTGGAGATACCACTACAAAAACAAAACCACACATGCAACTTAAACACAAAGAGTTTCACTGTTGTTTAAAAAAGAAAAAAAATTAAAAATCTAAATCTCAGAGATAACTATGCACTTTTGTGTATGCTTAAACATCTCAGCCAAAATTCTGATGTCAGTAATGGCCACATTTATGCTATTGTTTCAGATCTACTTGAAACTAGATTCCAGACAGTATATTTATACCATTCAGACCTAGTTCTAGTAAAATTCCCATGCAAACACATCCAGCTGAAAAAGTACCATTGAAAATATGCCACAAGCTGCAAGGACTAAGGGGATAAGCAAAATTAAAAAAAAAAAAATTAAAAACCCCCAACAAGGACCCAAAGAGGTAGGAAGATTTTAACACATTCCATTTCCCAGATGCTAGTTCAGTATTTGCTGCAGAACAATCTTTACTTGCAAATCAAGTGAACTGCACAGAAGATGAGGTTTATTCTCAGACTTTAACAAGTAGCTATTTCAAGCTCGAAGGTAATGCTTTGTGCAAACTTGGCTCCATAGGTTTCTATTAATGCTATTGACAAGAAAAATTGTCCCTAGCTGCAAAACTTCAGAAGCAGTTTTCTGAACTCTCATTTCAGGACAGTTCATGACCTTGGCCAGCACAAAAGATGCAGTTTATGGGAGAAATCAGACACCTCTAAAAGTGGTAATGACTCGCGTCTCAGTGCAAATACTAAGTTAAAATGGAAAAAAATTTCATAAACAGCTTTTTAATCTGAGCCCAAACTTTGATTTATGTTGTCCATCTCACTGGTTTTGGTCTTCTCAGAACCCAGTTTGCAGGGCCCTGAACACATATGTTAATATGCATTGGCACTGGAGGTGGATTTTGATAGAGATGGGGATATGTGAGGATATGGAGAAAAGGATTAATGACAGCAAAGAATCAAGAGTCTTATTGAATCAAATTTGAAATTTTTTATAAAACCAGCTTAAATCCAAGTCAAATTTAAAACCAAAAAAAAATATATAGTTCAAAGTAAAGAAGTTTTTCAAATCTGAATACTTAGTGGTGTTACATTAGCTTCCTTCCTTCATGCGATTTATCAAGTGTTCAAATAGAAAAAGAGATGTGCGCTAATATTTTAACTTTACCAATTAATTCCAATAAGTTTTTTAAAGGTTTGTGAAGAAAATCTTGTAACACAAAGGTCACTGCTACACTACTAAACATGAGAGGCATGGGACTCCCCTTGCCTTAGGAAGCAAGCAGCACAGCACAGCTTAGTGTATACCTACATGGCTCACTGTCCTCTGCTCAAAATGTCCCAAAACAGCCACAGCCCAGCTTCATGCTGGAAATAATTCACAAGAGCTGTGCCCAGGCAGCAGCTGGAAGAGTGCTAGTTGGCAGGAACCAAACATGCCAACGAGCAGTGTAAGCACTGATCCTCCAAGGCCATTCCTTTCTTTAGCAGCAAAAGCGTAATTAAAGATTCTTTGCAGCATGCAGTATTAGTGCAAGACTCCAGATAACACTAATACAATCCATGCAATGGGTTGAGGATAATGTCCATTAGCAGCTTATTCATCTACTTACTTTCTCAAAGCTACTTGATGTTTAAAAAAGTATACCAAATTACATTTTACTAGTTTTATTAGATGTTCTTTTGGCACAGTCAAAATCCAGATGATGATATATTTTAATTTTTAAATGCCCTTATTTCATGGAGAGTCTTTTAATCTTTTCACTTTTAATCAGTCATTCTATATTATTAGCTCCAGATGGAATTTTTTTAATTCATAGTTAGCATGAAATAAGCTCTCCATAATTGGAAATTATAGAATTTTTCAGTGGAAATTGAAGTTCAGTAGGAGAGATTTTAAGAGCGAGCAGTGAGCTCAGAGGACTGGCATTGCATTATTTCTGACAGTCTCCTGCACTAAGTCTCGAACACTGCTATAGGTCAAGCATTCACTTAATTAGGAATTAATCAAAGGAGGAAAAGGGGGCAAGAGGGCAGGTGACAAACCAAAAGCTGCCAAATTCTCCATAATCAGAAAATTTTGGCCAACAAGATGCTTTTGCCATCCTCTGTTAAGATGACTTTGATATCTTACTGCTGAGTATTCACATTGAAATCAGCAGGGGGGAGGAGATCAAAAAAAAGTAAACCAGTTATGGGCAAGCTAAATATTTTATTTTTCTTTTTTTCCCCATGAAAAGCAGCCATTTGAAAATACTAAGCAGCACTGGCAGCAGTAACTTTTAGTGTGTCACAAGAAGGTCAATATGGTACTAACTTTATAATTCTTCGGGTAATAGATGAGACATGTTGAAGCAGCTTTTGGTTCATTTGGTATTATATTCATTATGGCTTTATCTGGCATGAGGGATCAGTATTTCTGAACATTACACTACTCCTGAATAGAGAGAAGGACATATTGTTTATTTGGCTGCCTAGTGATTTCTGACACAAGAAGCTATCAATTATATTGTGGTATGAAATCCAGTGCCAACTAAAAGGACTCCTAACAGAGCACCACGATGTGGTTACTTATGAGCTGATTATTCAGTAGCAATCAAAATATTAAACCTAAAGAATATTTAATCTGGCTCTGTAGCAATCTCTTCTTCTTTTAACCTTGAAGGCTTACTTGTTACTGACTTTAAACATGCATTTTATGAGGTGGTGCAGAATTCCCCACAATCTACTTGATTTCAGCTGCCAACAGTTAAAGCCTTTGGCAAAAAATACACATTTAAGCAAATACAAGAGCAAGGCAGGAGATGCAATTACATTACTTTCCTATAGTTAGTTATGTTCTTGCCCCAGTGTGTCCATTATTGTCCAGAAGCTTTTGCAAGCACCATTACCCTAGATCTTTTAAAATTTGCCTGTGATGCAAGGTTAAATATCTCAGCTGCATTAAATGTCATTTCAAACAACCTCATCATTATTACATATGCATCACTATTACAGACACTTAAGTGTCCATCTAGAGTTGAAATTAAGTTTGGGCTTTACAGCAAATATCAGGTGCAGAAATCTGATCTGAGTCCGAAAATGTCTACTGGGATCATTTGGATTCCTTTGTCCAGTCAGGAGCAGACACTACAATTCATTGAAATGAAAGGATATTTTGCAAAGATATGCTTTTCCCTACTGCCCCATCCCTTACAACATAAACCGTTTTCACTCACTAGCTGAGACAGATGGAATATTCTGCAGTGAGTTGAAAAAGAAATCTTAATGTACACAGGGTAAAAGGAAAGAGACAGGATGAAACAGCCTAATACATGTCATATACTTTTAAGAGTGAAACCATCTGTATTGCACCACTTCCCTTAATATCAAGTCTTTCCTCTGCATCTCTTGTGACATTTGAGGATCTTTTAATACATTAATGATATATAATGAGCTGCCTCTCATGCATTCTAAAAGATGTTGCAAAGGCTAATTAAGGCTTCCTACGTATGGAAAAAGTGTAAAATTTAATTAACACGTCTGCCTTCAGAGTATAGAAATACCAGTGAGAGGTCAATACAATGGACATCATCTGTTTTGTTTCTCAGCTCAAAACTATTATCCATTCAAAATGGGACTGACAGAATCACAGAAAACTCTCACTATGGAGGAGTAAATTACTTCTGCTCTATAGAGAATGCTAAGAGACAAAAGCTTTTTAGATTGGGATAAGGCACACAGAGTTTGAGATGGGAAAAGGCAGACAAGGGAACCGAGCATGGAAAAAGCAGTGTAGAGAAACTAAGACGTTTCTGAGTGGAATGGGAAGGAAACACACAACCCAGTCCTTCTTGGTGGACTACACACCATAGGAACAATACAAAGGCTTTGCTGGAACACAGAAGACATTAAACCTCTCAGGCGGGTCCAGACACAGGAGACAGAACAGACAAAGTTATTTATAAAATTTTGGGGGCTTTTCTGTTCTTTTCTTTTAAGGTTAAGTATCAAATTTTTCCTCCTAGTAAAACCTTTCCTAAAAATTATACTTAGAGTCATACAATCCAGATTGGAAGGGCCAAAGGTAGGTTTGGGAATCCTCACTGCAAGGAAAAATAAACACACCTCAATTCAAAGGCTAAATGTGGATTCTCAGTCAGAAAAAAAATAATTAAACATTATAAGCATAAGATTTGAATGTTTTAACTTGTTGCTTGATTCAGATGAACTAACTTGAACTCACTAACTTTGTTTACCAGATAGCTTGGAGGAAAACTCCTATTAAAGAAATATCAGAATCATTAGGTCCTGAACTTAATGCAGGAAGGTCAGTTTTCTTAAAAAAGCAATAAACACAGTTATTAGGCAAGGTTTCTCAGTTCTTGAGATAGGCTTATTTTCCCCCTCTAACAGCATCATACCAGAAATTTTTATCACCTATTACCTATTGTGTCAGTCACACATTATTTAATGCAAGCCTTCCTGTTTCTGTCTGACAACTCTCTATTTGGCCATAACTCCTACCAAACCGAGCAGAGGAGTGGGCAAGGATCCACTGTTGTTTCACTATAATTTTACAGTGTAGAAGCAGATGCATCGCTGTACTTTACAACTGCTTTTTTTACAGAACCGTTCGTTGGAACACATTTACAACTCTGGCTCAAACTGCCAGATTTATTCTTCGAACAATCAAAGCGTGCTTTTGGAAAGGTTAAAGGAAATTGGTCAAAGGGATTTTGAATTAAAAGCTTAGACATAAATGCCTTGCAAGTTTACACTTTTAACCTGTACGTAAAAATCAAGTGTTATCAAAGCGTGCATAAATATTTCGATGGATCTTCAAAGCAGAAATCAAGGGATGCAGGGACATTTTAAGGTAAAGGCATTGCTCCTTGTAACACAGTAGAATTCAGCATGGCACATTAGAAAAAGAGAATAATCTTCCTAATTAAGTTATGGGGGCAATTTTTCCACAGATATGCTTTCTGCCACAATCACCATCATCAATGTTCATCTGCACTTGATAAAAGCAGAAAAAATAAGCAGCTACAGAAATGTACAGGAGAAGCCTTCACTCCCATTCTTTTGTCAACACAGTGACAGCTAACCACGTGCAAAAATCTCACTACATATTATTACATCTGCATGTCTTGGAATCACAGCAGGAGTTTTTGTCAAGGTGATAGCTGTTCAAAACACAGATTTCATAAATTTTTTCTGTCATGCTGCTTATTTTAGACAGCAATTCACAGAACTGCCAAACAAGTTAGAATATGCAGCCCTCGGAGGAACAAGTGCAAGCTTTGGGTTTTGCTAGCTTCTAATAAGGTTATTACAAACAACAATAAAAACAACAGAAAGAAAAAATAAAACAGCCCACTTGTGAGCTTCTGAACAATTGATTTTGGTTAGCTTGGGAACTACCAGGAGTATTCAAAACTACATTGATACAAATTTTGCTGTCCTATTTTCTTGTCTAGTACTTCACTGAAAAGTGCCCTTTCTCAGAGTATTTATGGAGTAAGACAAAACACGTGACAATAGTGACAAAATGTGGTTGTTGGTGCAGAGGTACTTTGCCTGTTTCTGCAGAAATCAGACAGGTTTGGCAGATCTGCTAATTGTTTCCACCAGGCCTTCCCTTCTGGTTGCCACAGCCTTCTGCCCCTTTCCATTGTCAGGAAGCGCATTCTGTGGATTCCTAGGATTCATTCCCTTTTTTCCTGTCCCATATCTTAAGCACATCAGAAGTAGAGCAGCAGGCACATTAATGGAGCGCTAAATGGAACAGCAGGAAGTGTTGGAGCCACAGTCAGCAAAGAATAAAAAGATGTGGGAAAAAACCTGGTGAACCACTTCTTCCTCTCCTTAGCACTGAACTACATGAAGGTAACCACAAAAGTATTTATTTATTACAACCTGCATGGCATACTGGATGTAGGAGCTGCAGGAGAGCAGGCTCTTTAGATTTGGTAAAGATAGACTAGACCAAGGGCATCAATAAATTATAACTAAACTTTAAAATGTACTTGGGATGATCTGGAACCAGGGGAAAAAAAATCTTCATCCACACTGTTATTTCAAAGAGTCTCTATCAAAATATGTAAAATCTCTCCTGTTTCTCTTTTCCCAAGGTGGGAATTACTGACTTTTCCAAGGGACAAAACCTCACGAAGCAACAAAGCCAAATAAATAACTTGCAACAAATGATGTAGCCAATTCTCTTGCTATGAAGATTTTATTACATATATATTTGAAGTAATTTTAACAGCAATGACAGCGGCATCAAAATAGGTAGTTATAGATGGGTGTTCTTCCTCATTTAGCTGTAATGATACTTTCTGAATTTTTGATATTGTCAGAAAATTTCTGAAACCAATAGGTGAATGTGGTATATTTTTAGAATTCTCTTTGGATTTTATGTCAAGGTGGAGGGGTTTAAAAATAAATAAAAAGCTGATGTGGCAGCCCAGAGTATTCCTCTGTTCGTCCAGGGGGGTTTGGAACACCACCAGGCAAACTCAGAACTTTGGCAAGATTGTCAGGACTCTATTTTGGACCCATGTCCATAGAAAAGGCTTTCAACATTACAAGAAGAACTGCAACACTGAAAAAAATGCAAAATAATTAGTTTGATTTATCAGAGTGAAAATGTAAAATTTATTATAATGGTGAAAAACCATCACAAGCTTACAACTTTTAAGTTCCTATGTACAGCTGTCACTGTAATTTTTTTATACATATCATGACGTATGTAAACCTCTAGATCTAGATGCCACCAACACATCTCTTATCTCTTCTTTCATCATTTTCACTGATGTTTTCATACTGAAACATTCCTATTTGTTCTCTCTTTATATCAACAGTAACATTTTTATGTCATATTTGTATCATTGTTTCACCTGAACCTTAGTCTAATGTAATTTCTCCTTCAATCATATGACTCTACAGAGAATCAATGTCATTCTTTCCAGACTAAAGCCTTGAAGGAAAAAATAAAGTCCATTATGAGCTATCTCGAGATTTTCACTTCCACAGAGTGATACTAAATCTAACTGTAGTTCTTAACAAAATAATCCCATTCAAGATCAGCTTTCTAAACTATAATCAGTGGAGGGCAGTAGTTGGCATACGGGAAGGCAGAGTTGTTTTTCAGAGACCCTGAAAATACCCGATTGCTACAAAAATGACCCTATGAAGTTTGACAAATGCAGAATCCTACATCTAGAAGAAACAGAACAGGCTGAGGATGTCTGGATGAAGACCAGCTTTGTAGAAAAGAACCTCAGAGTCTTGGTGGACGAAAAGTTGAGCATGGGTCTATAGCACGGCTTTGCAGCAAAGAGAGTCGTACGCAACTGCCCTAGGAAGAACATAGCCAGTCAGTGGAATTCCTCTCCACTCAGACTGCAGTTGGAGCACTGTGACCACACAGGGACTTCCAGTCAAGGAAATCATTGGCACACTGTAGCAGGTCCTGGGTGCACCCTAGTGGAGAGCGTTTGTGAAAATCCATGGAGCCAGCCGCCTCTCAGAAGGGCATAGTGATGGAAGGAGAGGCAGTGCACATAAACTCTGACACTGGAAAATTCTGATCAGGATTCAGGTAAAAACTTTTTAACCATGAGACTGCTCAAACACTGATCAGGAGCCCAGAGCAGCAGTGTTATTTCCATCCTTGGAGATGTTCAGCATTCAACTGGACAGAGCATCAAACAACCTAATAAAATTTGACCCTGTTTCATGCTTTCCAACTTAAATTATCCTATGAATACTAAGTAAGTCTCTAAATTCAAATCACTCCCTGTAGTCTTATTCACATGAATGAAATCTGGCATAAGAATACAGGTAGAAAGCTTTTGTTAAAAACAGTCATTATTTTGTAATGGGGAAAAAAATCAAGTTACCTAATTTGTGTCAAAAATGTCTGGATTTATGACCATCCTACTTTTGACATCATTTAGCACTTTCCCAAATATTTTTCAAGGTCTGCATTTTAGTTTCTACTATCTTCTTCCACACACCTACAAGGTGTTTTCCTTTTAATGAAACAGAGGAAAAAAAAATCTCATTTAATGAAAACTTCAAAGTTATGTTCAAGTTCCAGAGGGAAAAAACCTAACAACTTCATAGTTTTCCAACTACATCCATTTTTAATTCCAGGGATGTATTGGAGTGTCCCTGTGCATGTGTGACATGTTCAGGAGAGGGAAGTACAGAATTGTTATCCTACTGCTATAGTCCCTAATCTGGCTTCTAAGCATTGTCATATTGGTATTGATATTTTCTCTGAATGCTGACTAGTTACCTATTTGGCTAAAATGGCAAAAGTGCTCATTACAAGAATATAGAATTGTAAATTTTCCCAGGAGGGCAACAGTCACTCATAGAAAATGTATTTCTAACTCTATTAACCTTGGTTTTTTATCAGACAGCATTGGGAACAACCAACCCTGACTTCTCTGTTGTGTTTTGAATTTTTAATACCCCAAACTCTAGTTTGAGATAGAGTACCTTCGGGGGTGTTTTAATTTACACAACTTATACCAATTTTAATGGTAAAATTGTTATCCCCGTGTTTTTAAGCAACCAAATTAAGGGTGTAAATCAGTCAGACACTTAGTATTTTTTCTAGTCAAGGGTGGAAGTTTATCACCTCAGAGGGTGATTCATCTTATGTAGAGATACTTATACAAGAGCTGCCAGGTGTTGTTAAAGAGGAAACGCAGATGACTAGATCTTCTCAGATAGATAACATTAGATGATCACACATTGTCTGGGCCTACCTGGAGGGAGGACATGCAAGGTAATACTCGCCTGAATTAGTGTTGGGGCAGAAATTGGACACCATCTCTGCCACCAACCAAGAACACTCCTACAGCATACCACAATCTCAGCAGAACCCATTGTTGAGAATGTTCCATGAGGGTTTTAATGTAGATTAGTTTTCCCTTATGTCCAAAGGAGATAAATATTGCTACAAATATCTGATTTTCATCTAAATCACTTCATACTAGTTTTCCATGTCATGATAGCCTTATACTACTCTTGCTTTAAGTTACTGTTATTAAATAGAAGCAAGAGTTAAAATCACTAAAAACTCCTTTTTTTCCTTAGAAAAATGTTTTCATTTATAAATCAAAGCCTTAACTACAGTGTATTTCAACATCCGTCTATATCTACCCTATTTAACAACACAGAGATGTAAAGGTCTGTATATTAATTTAACCAATATATCTAACTTCTTAGTATTCAGACGAATACATGTTTATATGCAATAGATAATTTTTGCATGTGTTCTTTAATCCAATTCTCCCAAAAGCTTATCTAAGGCTAAGTGAATTTCACATGCATAAGATACTATGCTGAGTACTTACAACTGACACTGATAAGTAAGAGCAATGTCAAAAATACTTTTCCTTTGCTTTTCAGTTTTGCAGCTGTGAAAACTAAAATTTACACAAAATGAACATAAAGTGTGATATGCCATCAACAACATCCAGATAATACTTTCTATGGCTCCTATTTTTCTAGTTCTATACAGCAAAATCTGATTTTTATTAGATACCTACTCTGGGACTACTCAATTGGTTGTGAATAACTCAATTGGTTGTGAATAACTTTACTCGAATAAGCACAAAAAATTGTATGAAAAATTATTTTTAAAGCCTTCAAAAAGCTAAGATGAAGAAGCCAAGTTAAAATGCTTAAAGTTGAAGTCCTAAAGAAGCATTTTAGAAGATGCTAAAGTAAATTAAATGCCTGCTTGTCACTGAAGTTCACTGAATTTGGGAACCTCTTTCCCACGCATTGAAAAAGTCAAATCTGTGGACCCCTACACAGGCACTCAGCTTTCAGAGAAACTGAACAGCCTTCATGAAGCGAAAACAACTGCTGTCTACTTTTGAAGTACTTTCTCAAGTTAAAAAAATTGATTAAGTAAAGGCCTAAATGAGGATTCTTTCCAATTTTATGAGGAACCCAAATGTCACTACCTCTATGCTGCCGATATGTATTTACAGATTAGTGAACAGATTTACAGAATAGTGGGAAAAGTCTATTTGAAAACATGTGAAGACCAGATTTAGCTTTTAAAAATTAGGTCCATGTTCTCTACCTCTGTATTTTAACACAGCTAAAAACTGTATTTCAAGTTGGCATCCAAAAGTAGACAAGAGAGAGAAGAAATAAGGAAATATCAGGTTTCTTCTCCTTCATCCTTCCCCTTTTTATTTTTTCTGATATATGGGTGATTTTTCAGATGTCATTACTGTGTTCTGGCTGTAAGGCTCTGTCAAGGGCTGCCATCCAACTCTCTAAGCAAAGGTCACTCAGTGGCAGGGATTGGGAAGTATTAGAGAGCTTACAAGGAGGCAGAGATAATGACAAAAATCCAGTGTTTTAAGCCCCCTGCCATACCCCTCCCACAAAATCCTCATAATGAACTTTCTATGCCATGAGGTTTGGAGTTTTTTTAATCAACATTCTGTTGTAAGTTTCACTGAAAATAAATTATATATTTTGCTACATCTCTTCATAACCTGGTTCAACCTTTTGGATTTTAGCTACCAATGTACAGAGCAGATTAAAAAATAAGCAAGCCCCAATCTCTAAAATAATCTCTATACAGGCCACCCGATGCACAAACATGCCTTATCCCCAGAATGCAAAATCAGGTCAATAGTGAATTATGGTTTAACCTATTAGCATCCCAACACACCTAATAACCAACAGAGTACCCAATGAGCCTACAACCATATGTGTAGATCAGAAGTCAAAAGTGTTTCTCACAGTGCATTGCAACAAGGATGCCTAAGAGTTTTGCAATAGGAACAAAGGTGAGGCAAAAGAAACAAAAGGGGCAAGTGCGAAACTATGAACTTGAAACTTCTAAAATTCAACGTGTTAGAAAAGAAACCATAGCAGTGTTCGATGAGTTACTTGGTTGAATCAACAGATTAATTATTGTGGAAATTATTCAGATGATATGCAGTTAATTTGGCTTGTTTCCCACCTATAGTGTATTAGTTCTCTGATGTAAGGCTCTACAGCTATTATGCAAATGACAAATAATACAATTATTATATTAGTGATGAATAATTTTGCATATGGTTATTAATACAGGGTATTACCAAGGTCAATTAATAAAAGAAATGAGAAAAACTTACATCTTGGTGATTTTCTTGGGAAAAACTGCTTAATCATCTTGGTGAAAATAATAGTGATGAGCAGTGACAGAGTGCAGAGCTGCAGCCTCCAAAATTCCAAATAGCAGCCTCTACCATCAACTGGAAAGATGCTCTGGAGCATCAGCATGAGTCACAGGGCCAATCCACACACTTCATTCAGCCACTGGCAATAATATAACAACACCCTTTTAGAAAACCAAAGTGTGAAAAACAGATATGGACCAGGTTTGATCACTTTCTGTTTTT
Source organism: Platysteira castanea (assembly GCA_013397175.1). NCBI lineage: Eukaryota > Metazoa > Chordata > Aves > Passeriformes > Platysteira > Platysteira castanea. Next base: position 1,107,505 of record VYXC01010085.1, read on the forward strand.
TCTGGGAAGACATTCTCAATCACAGTCACTGCCTCACCAGAGTATGTGCCAAGTAGAGTTAGCAGGCAAGAAAAAACCCTTCTCCATCCATCTCAAATCACATCATTAAAAGAGGAAGGTAGTTAATTTTAAAATCCATCTTAACCTTATCTCAGAATGCTTTTATCAAAGTACCTTAATTGAAACCATATTGTTATTAATATGGCAAAATTAAGCATATGTGAATGCTTTATTCATCCAAAACTCAGCACTTTAACACCAACTTTTGCCCTTCTTGAAGTTAATGCTACATTTTCTGCACTTGCAATTGATTTCCTTAAGGTAATCATAAAGCCCCAAAATAATTTCTCCTGTCAAAATATTGAAAGGTGTCTTCATCTTAGCCATTCTGCCACACTTCTGCAGCATAAAATCTCATGCCAGGCTGTAATCAGTAAGAAGAAAAGCAAAATTCTTGTGTCATTAAGGCTATAGATGTTCCTGCATATCTTATGAAGTAGAAGCTGGCACAGAATACTGCACAGGAATTTTTCCTTCCTAATTTTCCATCTCCCTCTCTTCAAAGCAGGCTTCCCATGGCATAACGAAAAGTGTGATTGAAAACTTTTACTTTGGTCAGAACTCTCAGTTTCTCCTTAAGTCACAATGAGACCACATGCCAAGGACTTTGGGGTATACCTGATTTACAGTCTCTGCAGTAGTATTCAAATTATGGACTCCACATAGAGAAGAAAAATATTTCCTGAACACCCAGCATCCTATTTTAATTGTACAGCTAGTAATTTTCGTATTTTGCTTCCATCAGTATATTAGTATAAAGTTTGCTAATATAAATGTTCATAAAATCTGTATTACTTGGTTTATAAAGAAAACATTTTAATATACCAAATCTTTAAGCTAAATTTGGGTAATTTACAAATATGCACCATATCTGTCCATCACCTTCTGTTCCACTGACTGAGTTTTAAAACTAATTAGCACAGTATGAATGGCAAAGCTAACCCACCAGTTATGTTCACGTAGTGATGTAAATTATAAACTACCCTGATATAATGCACTGGCTGTTACTTAATCTACTATCCCACAAGAGATCCTCAGTGTGTTTCTGCCTAAAGCAGTCAGAATCTTAACATCACACTTCCTGAAACAGCCAAAGCAGAGCTGTACAGCTGACTCCAAAGGACAAGAGGAATACGAGCTGAAGTGTGATAAGGTCAACTGAAGGTGCAACAAATTACTCAGCAAAATATTTTTTGTGCTGATGCTAGTTCAAAGCTATTTTTAACACAATTGGAAAAATGCAGGAAAATAAAGAGGAGCAAATGAGACCATTAAGTTGAAAAGACAAGGGAGAGCAGTAAGAACATCCTCAGATCTAATATTTGTAGATGTTACTGAACAGTTGCTCAATAGTAGCACAGGGAATGGAGTTGTAGAGTTCGTGTTCCAAGAGTCAGTGAAATTACAGGGTCACAAGCAAAATGGTGCCTCTTCGGGCAGTTCTAAATCAGCTTAGTGAGTGACAGCAGTGACTACACAGGCTCTCTGATATGTTACTGCATTATTGAAAGCTAGGAAAAATTCTAGATCAGAGATGCACTGATTTGCTTTAAATGCAAGCAAATTATTTATCCAATGATAATTTAAATGACCTGGAGCTTTTATTCCAAACACTTTCATTAACTAAACCAAACTAAATATTTCTGTTTGCACAAAGTTATGTAAGTCACCATAGCATAATCAACATTTAAAAAACCCCATTTATTACACAATGGCATCAAGATATTTTCATCCAAACCCTAAAGCAATGAGAACAAAAATAGGATTGTATTTTTTACTCAAAGCAACAGTTTAATATTTTAATAAGTTGTAAAAAAACCAAGATTATGAAGAAACACCTGTGACCTTAAGGAGCCTCTTTATGGATGCTACTATTCTAATCTATTTTCCTACCAGCTCCACTTTATTATTCTACTAATACTAATTCCATCAAAGGGATGAAAGACGTGACAAGTGCCACCTGTTTTTTTCATATCTGTTGTGCAATATTCATCGTTGTCCCAAAATCAGCCTGCTTATACAGGGCTCTGTTTCAATAAGACTAAGAGATACTTGAAGACACGTCTAAGCATTTCCACAGGGGTTAGCCACTGTACACCTCAGAAGGTGTGAGTGTAGTGTAATTCTCGGAGGAGCACACAGCAGGGACCTTATGCTGAAGAAAAACTTTCATTATGAGATATTTCTTCCCTTCTGCTGTGTTCCCATACTGACATAGAAGTTTATAGTTTAAAATTAACACAGAATGCATTTTCACACTGAGCATCTCTTTTTGACTCCAGATTGAAAACACAGATTCTATTTTCCTGCTCTTAAGATCAATTACCTTTCATGCTGCAGCCAGCTCCTCTATTTGTTATTTTCATACAAGTCTCACAGCCACTTTGTTAGAAGAAAACAAATAAATTCATGAAAATTTCTTCAATCTTAGCATTAACAGCTGTAGACAGGTTATGTTAGGCTAAAATTATTTACATTGATATTTTAAATTGGTTTAAATAAGGGGAAAAGAACTTTTAGAGAGATAATCTGGTCTTGGCTTCCAGAAATATGCTATACAACAATTCCAATTTTCTCTTTTATGACTATAAAAATCTATAATTAATTGTTGCAAGTCAAGAAAGACCATAGTTACTTATTCTTGGGCCTTTAACCCCAAAGTCCAAGAGAAAATAAATAAATAAATAAATAAATAAATAAATAAATATAGATTTATGTCTCAAATCCATGTAACACCTGCAAACAGCAAGAAGGGTGCCTTATTCTATCCATCAAGTGTAGTGACAGATTAATAGGAAAATATATATCAACAAAATACTAAAAATAAATCTGTAGTGTCAAAAACTGATTGCATTCTCAAATGTATTTTTGCTTCCACAAAGTTACAACATTAGCACATCACAAAATATTTTGTGTGTACAGAGCCAGAACAACATTTGTGCCTAATGCTCATAAAGGACGAAACTCTGCTCATTACAGAATATATCAAAACGCCTAAAGGTGACATCAAAGAACAGGTTATGTGGGAATCATACGAAAAGTTGTAGACAGCTGACTGTAGGGGGTAGGGGAGGTGGAAACACTGATATCAATACCAGATTGTGCTAAACATCCCACATGCATTGTGCAAACTATGGCACCAATATTCTTCAGGGTGTGTTCTGTCCACAAAACCAGGCAGAGACAACATTTGATACCTTTGATTTAACTTGGTCATTCAACACTTGACCTACAGCCCTCCAAAGAATGCATCCTTTGAGTTTGGAAGGCTTTACATTAAGCCCTTACATAATGAACACATGGTGTACATGACATTTTTCACACACCTTTTACAGATTTACTAAAAACTTCAAAACAGACTCACACACACTATTACAACTATGGATCTAAATACATCTCCAAATCAAAATTGCATTAAAGTTGATACCAACTGGACACATTAAATAGAAAATAATTAAATTATTAATTTATGAATAATTAAACAAATAATTTTTAGAGTATCAATTACATCTCTCTTTTGTTTGCTGGATTCTAGATATGTTAGTCATGAAAATGTGTTGTTAATGTGTCTCTACAATGTTGTGTTGCCTGCCACTGAAATTCCATGAAAGACTACTCTCTTCCTCTATCAAGGCCAGTTTGTGAGTTATAATTTTAAAAGGATAGAGTTTTTCCTAAATAAAAAATAATCAACTGCAAATGGAGCTGAACAAAGACCTAGCATCTTTAAAGAGTTTCTGATGCTCCATTAAGACCACTAGGGACATAAAAATGGTCTGACAAATACTAATGGTCCAAAAGGCATTGTGTTTAAATTGATTTTAAGTCAAAATAATAAATTACTTTTCTTGTACATTCTAAGAAAACTCCTAGTGAATCTAAGAGTGCATTATGTGATCTTGGGTAGCAAACTGTACATTCTTTGAACATGAAAGAATTGAATTCATGCTTAAACGGAGTTGGACTTCATTATTACAATACTATGAACAAAATTATTTCTTTTGGTTTTACATGCTTTTCTCCTCAATATTATGGCTATGCCAGATTCTGGTTTGAAATTACAGAATTTCTGTTGACAATAGAGATTTACAAAAATGAAAGCACAAGATAGGATAAAAGAAACAAAATCTTGTAACTTTCCATTTTTTTAAGCCAGAAAAATTTTTGCTATTTGTTTAGATTTTTGAGATTTTTGTCAGTGCCATTTCTGAGCTTCTTACATATATTAATGGGTTTGTTCTCCCCAGGTAGGTCCAAGACAGAAATATAAACTGCTACTTTACAGAGGATAAAAATAATACTTTCTTCACCCAAAATCACTCAAAAATACTTTGGGCAACAGTGGAAACCAAACCCACATTCATATGTACCAAGCTCATTTTTGAAGTCAGTTTTTCTTCATAATAAGGATGGATGTGGCAGTAGTGATGTAATAATCAACACTTCACACGCATTAAGTCAAAAATAAGAAAGGAATGGCCTCAGAAAGGTCAAATCCATACCCAGCCAGGCACTTAAATTACCAGCAGAATTGGAAACAAACTCTGTAAGAACTTGCATCTATGATACGGAAAAGCATTTACAAGATGACTGCATTTATGCATTTTGTAGTATAATCTGACCAGAAAAAAAAACAAAAAAACAAAAAACAAAAAACAAAAAAAACCCTAAGGAATATATACAGCAAAAAAAACCCAGATATTGAGTTGCTACTTGAAAGAGAAGCTTAAACCAAAAGAAGGAAAGAAGATGGAAGTGGCAACCACATTTGCATGTTCTATCAAAGATAGGTTTCTGCTGTTGAAAAAGGGGGAAATTAGGAGAAGATGAGCCCTGAGGGTGATGTACTCTGCAACTACGCTCCATATTTTTTGTGCTGGCTTGGATGTGCTTAAAATGCCTCTAATCCTGAAGTTCTAACAGCAACAAAAGTGTTCAAGAACAAAAGCTTGCTTGTACTATTGCCTTTGTGAATTGCAGCAAAGGCTGCTTTTGAGAAATATCCTTTTAACCTTGAAAAGGATTGATGTCTTCATGCAATGATAGATGGAGATATCTGCTCAGTAGTTATGAGCAATCACTTCACCTTGCAGGCTACAGCTATTTGTAGAGATCTATGCAGTTGCAGCAGCTAGTTAATCACTGGGTAGTTTGGACATTGGCTGGATTTATAACCACTGCTCTAACCGTGTAGTTGAATCCTCTTTTCCTGTTTGGGGAAGTTGCATCACAACTGCCACCAAATTAGAATTTTCAAGGAAAAAGACCAAATCCGATTATGTTGATTTGTTAAGATGATAATGGAATTCTGATACCGTGAAAAATTTTGTTGCATGCAATATTAATCCAATTAAGTTAAAAAACATTACTGTAAGATTAAAAGGAACACCTGACAAACTCTACTACACCCATGACTCAGATGTAAAACATCAGACTACCTTTCTATCCAGCAATGACCCAAATTACTCAAAATGTCATTCTGACTCCTTTTTAACAGCTTCTTACTTTTTCATGCCGCCTAATAATGAGCTATTCAGGACAGCAAAGAGGTAGCTCAAGGAATGTGTTACAAGAAGAATACAGATGTCACTAGCAATGAAAAAAGCAACAGAAATTATGTTAGCGCTCCAAATATCACAGGGTAACTGTATTTTAGCCTTTATTCACTATATCAAATCTTGAAGTCCTCAAGTTTTCCAGCTATTGATCTGGGAAAATAAAATGAAAACCACTAAAAACAAACCCTCTCTTCTCCATAAAACAAATAACCAAGCCCAAACCCTAACACAAAATAACACTCCAACATCCACCTTAAATTTTCTGAAGTATCATCAGACAGGGTAAAGCTAATTCATGTTCTGTTAGGTTAGTTCATGTTCTGTTCATCAGAAACTAATACAATTATTCCTTCCTCTTCTACCTACCCAACACAAAATGCAAGTTATGGACTGAGTTGCCTTTGCCCCCTGTTTTTTACGTCATTACCTCTGATTCTTAAAGCTTACTGTCACACTTCAGAAGGGTTTGACACATATTTGGAATTTCTGGGGTGTATTTTCTCTTCCCACTTGGATATTTCTACTCTATATATTACGTGTGTCCAACACATCTCATGTATCTGAGACATGACAGTATCACTGTTCACTGTGAAAATATGAATGTGTATGCATTTCCAGACAAGAAATCCCAAAGAACAAGATGCCACCATAGGGAATTCGGAATGGGTGGATATTTTTCTTGCTACAAAACACCATATTTACAGAGCACCATATCACACTTTATCTCAAAATAATATCAGCAGAGAACTGAGCTATTTATGCCAAACAAATCTCCAGCTGAGTAGAGTTGGAGACCGTGAAGACGACCATGTAAATCTTTACCTAGAAAGCCTTCAGAGAGGAGCACAAGTACAGGCAGCACTGATTGTTAAGGCTCCAAGTAGCAAGACACAACAAGGTGAGTGAAAGGGGCAGGGTGGAAAGAAAGTATGTAATAAAGTTAATTCAGTAATGCTCAAGAGTAGTCTGTGTATGATCCTCCCTGTTGTGAAAAAAGTAATAACTCCACCAGCCCCAGGGAAGATCAGTCAAACAATAAGGGAAAAACAATCACTTTTCCCCACTACAGATGGCACCATCAGCTTGAAGGGAAGCAATATTTTTGTCATTACCTCTGCAGAATCCGAATTTTCCTCTGACTCTGTATGGTCAGCAAGTGCCTTAGTGTCAGTGCTTGAAGAGCAGAAGAGAAGCTGCAGAACTGTTGAAAATACATGAGCCAGAGACAGGGACCAAATGAATGAGTCCTATGTATAACGCATGAGATTTGACAGATCTGTAGAAGCTGCTGCTAAATGATTCACAACCCTAAGAGAACCAAACTGAAAACTTCAGCAGTCTTTCTGAGAAATGCTACTTTTGTCAGCCAAATTTCAAGAATTTCTAAAGCCTTCCAAAAGAAAATGAGTAGAGTTCCTCAAGACCAAGCAATAGTAAGAGCAACATGAGTAGCACTTCAGGATTAGAAAGGTAAAAAACAAATTTAAAGGTAAAACATTAAACATGATAGACTTAAATCCACTTAGCCAAACACAGGGGAGAATCATAAACATAAATAGAAAAACATAAATAAAAAAATCCCATCCCTATGGGTCTTTGAGTTTAGGCTTAATAAAGCTGACATGACAGCAGAACTGGAACAGTTACTCATTGCTAAAGGCAAAGTTATGTATGTTAAAACAACAGTCAAAATGCCATCACCTAAAACGTGTCACAAGCAATGTTCCTCAGCAACTGGTTTTATAATCCACTCCACTGAAAGGAGCTTCTCTGAGTGCAGCAATGCATAAAACATCTCCTAAATTCCAAGCTAGCATGACAGCTTTGTTACCACAGGCAGTATTTGCTTGCATATGAGGGTAAGGGCTGTAGATAGTGAAAGATACTTTAAATACCCACTTTTGAAAGGGTGTTGCAGTCATTTGTTGTCTCAAGGCAGATAGGCTCACTGATATATTTGCATAGACTAAAGGAGAGAAAAAGGAAAAAGTCTTTCCTTCCATGTTTAACCACTGTTACCTTTCCCTAAACCAGAATATAAACATGTAAGAGTCCCAACTAATCTTGTGTTTAGAAATGTGCATGGAAATATGCATGCCTTTGAAATCCAGATTGCGCCTCCTTCCTTCAACATCAGAAGTGGAGACCGAGCCTTAATTCAGCATTGAATTTGATGCATTTATATGCATTATTTATATTTGCTATTCCTAGGAATCAATATGTCACTGCTTCAGCCAGCCAAACATCCAAATCACTTTTCAGTGTAACCTTCCTGCCACGATTCCGCTGACAGGAACACAGATGCTTTCAAATTTAAGGGACTTCCTAGGTAAACACTTGCTTGGAGACCTATGCAGAGAGACGGGGAAATTATACTAATTGCACTCACAGCTACCACTTCTGCCCATCTACAACTTTAAGTAAAACAGGCAAACATTTCAAATTTAACGAAAAAAGAGAAAACAAGGCAAGTAAACAGAATAACATGAATTAATTCCTAGAGTATAACTAAACCCATAAAATTTCCCTCTGGAGAAGCAAATGTTCATCCAGATGGTTGTTTTCCCTTCACTCCAGTAACCACCATTCACAGTTTGATGCAAACGTGTTCTAGATATAGCAAGGCCTGATTTCAATGGCACTGATCTGTTGGCGCAACTCATCTCAGCCATTCGCCCATCACTTTGCAAGCCTTTCCCATGCCACCACTGCCACTAGCAGCTTCCACCAGTCATGCCCTGCATCCAAAGCTTCTCCAAACCTCACGCTGTCCCCTCTGAATTTGTCCTCCCTTTCCTAGACTGTTTCCTTTCCATGTTTAGATGAGTGGCCTACCATTTTTTATTTTTGTTTTTGTTAGAAATGCATCTTAAATATGCCACCCCAACTTGAGCAATGCAATAATGTTTCAGGTCTTTTTGCTAATCCTTTCACTGCATCTCCTCCTCTCCCCCAGATACATCAACTGTATCTTCCCTCACCACTCCTCTTCCACTCTCCTTGGGAGGGCTGAAGATAGATTTTGCTTTTTGCTCCATCAGCTTGGCTCCAAATCTTCCAGCCATTGCTCCTAAAACATTTATTCTTCCTTCTGTTACCCAGGGCTTCCACATGAAGGAGACCATTGTGCTGCAGAGAAAGCATCTAGTTCAACAATCCATATGCATGTGCACTTGCACCCAGATTACTAAATAATTTTTCTAAAACAAAAAGGTTATTTTTATTAGGTGTGAACAGACTAATCCCTGTCTGGCCCATAATGCACATGGAATTATCTTTTTTCACCCATTAAGTCTATGTTTTTCACATTTGTCAGAATAAAATAGGTATACAAAAGTGTCCTCAAGGATTCAGATAACTAATTTGGTACGACAACAGGTTAAAATATTGACATCTATTTCTACCACTAATATGCTAATTTCTGTTTATGGAGGAAACAAATATAATTTTTTAAAGTCCTATATCAAAAAGCAATAGAGAAAAGTTGTGGAAGATAAAGAAGGAACACTGTTGAGCCAGTAAAAACATTTAGGACTGGTATAACATGTTTTTTGCATAATAGAATTCCTGTTCAGTATTAGGAAAATGCAATTACTTCTGTGAACTTTTAAATTTTTCATTCATAAGTATTTCCCAGTTATCACATCAACAGGCTAGCAAGATTTCTAATTGAGAAAATTGTGTATTAATAACCATTAATTACATATTTCCAAAGCAAAAGTTAATATTTTAGCTTGTTTTATGTTGGTGAAACAGGGCGACGAGATGGAGTAAACACCGGAGAAAAAGAAGCCAAAACCAAAAAAATAAGCCAAAAAGGAGGGTTTGAGAGGGCAAAAAAGGGTAAGATCATTGCTACCTAAACTGCCATAAAAAACAAGCCAACTTTTGTAGTTGTTTTGTAGTATTCCTGCAATGATATGGAATAGCCTGTTTGGTAAACATTATTTGATATTTATCATCAGAGTCTCAAAGGAAAAATCTACATGGATATCTGAATCTCCCTTTGCTTCTCTTAAATTTGTCAGTGAAGAAAGATCTCACGCTTTTAGCCACCATCAATACAAAAAGATAAAATTGAATACATCCAACTCACTCCTAGCAAATGCAGTCTGGAGAATAAATGTTCCTTCTCTCCCATACACACACATTTATCCCTGGTGACAGCAATACAAAAAACCACATTTGAGCATACTTACGTAAGCAAGAACAAATTGTTTAGTAAGAAAAGTTAAAAGTCATCTAATATGCAAAATTGCATTGTCTGAATCACATATAAAAGCCATTTAAAAAACTAACAATGTAAAATATGGCTAGGTTTCCACACTTAAGCACAAACAGGAGTAATTAGTGCAGGCTAATTGTGCATATACATATTTATCTTTGCATGTGGAAGTTTCTTCAATGTTTTCTTTTTCTGCAACGAATTTAAACATGTCACACTACATTCAACCACAGCATACTTGGTAACAAGGACTACAGTAGAATTATACCTTGTACATTGAAGTTATGAGTAATACAAGATACCAATTTGATAAGCTGAAAAAGACAGTGAGTCTATTTTTATTCTTCAAAAAAATTGGCCCTCTTTTTTTTTACAGATACAGTTATGTAAAGGAAGCAGCAAACATTTATTTGCTAACACTGATGGGGGAAAAAGCGTGTTGACTTAAAGAACATCATCACTAACAGCAGTCATTCCTTTTTCTTAGACAGTGACAGAATTTCAAACCCTTAGTACGGCACAAAGTCTAGGAAGCAAACCTGTTACCAAAATTTTTTATGAAAAATAGAAAATTATTCCAATACAGCCAAATCTTATAAAAATTGAAATTTTAAAATCACAATTTGAGATGTACATTTTTCAATAAAATAACTTGAATTGGTTTCTTTTTTTTTTTTTTTAATATATGGACATAAACATTCATTTTGTTGCAAAAATGCAAGACAAAATAAGGTCTGTTTCACATTTCCCCAGCTGGAGAATTACAAGGAAAATACAAGCATGTACCTGTGAAAGGTTGATATGTGTTTCCCATTTTCTGGTTCGATTTAGGACAAACTTTTTGCACAAAGCTCTGTCCCCCAGATTATTCTTTTATATTTCACCCCCATATTTAAACCAACATACTTGGCCTTACTGGTTCAGTTCTGTCAAATTTCCTAAGCCAGTTGTCTGGAACTGGGGAGCTGGATCCTTATTTCTGTATAAAATTTCTAACCAATAGGTGAATCAAGAAATAGTAACTCATTAGGTGGGTTAATCCCACACCTTACAGAAATGTGTTAGAAGAACCCTCTAAATTATGTTCCCATGTAAATTAATACGTATCATCCTGGGCTTAATCCTTGTCACCTGAGAAACAGGTTGTGGGCCCTGGAGTTTGGGGCAACACTATTCCAGTGTTCATGCAGGACTAAATGCTCTTCACAGCTCTCTAGAAGGATATAATCTGAGAGGCATGCACGATGCGTGTTTCATGCACACTTATAGAACTAGGCATTTTAAAACCTTACAGACACAAATACTTCTGCTTCCCAGCGGCTGGAGTACCTCTTTTATCCAATAACCCAGTGGCTAAATCACTTGTTCAGGAAAGCACTGCACAGTGTTTTCTCTTCAGCCTGAGGAGGCTGAAATATGTATAATTCCCTTCAGAAAGTACATCCCTGGCCATACACAGGGTGTCTGGTGTGACATAATTCACCTTCCTGCTGAAGTCCTGCCACTGAGCAAGCCATGATTCATGATTTGCTGGACCAGAAAGAGGACTGATTCGTTGCATGACTGTGACCCTCTGCCCTAGAGATAAAGATGTTCTTTTGGGAGAATACCTCAACCCCTTCACCCAGGCCATCTTCAACTGAATGAGCATATGATGGTCTGCTTTCAACATATACTTGATCTCAGTTAGGTCTGCATGAGGCCAAGAGCTAACTAAACTTGACCTTACCAGTCAAAATATAAGCAGATTCTGTCACACTACAGCTAATAATACAGTTACAAGCAAGAGAAATGAAGGATTCATAAGGTGATACCGACCGCTAAGCACTAAACGCAAAAGAATCCTCACGAGTCTCATTCTCAAACCACAGTGCTTGTGGTAGATTGACCAGAGCTGGCAGATATATCACTTCACCCCTAAGCAGAACAGGGGAGAGAACTGGAAGGGCAAAAAGCACACGAACGATCAAGACACAGACAGTTCAATAAGTGATGAAAAAGAAAGGAAGAAAAGCAACCTCTCACTACCAGTGGACTTATGCCCAGCCAGAGTGATGCCCCAGCAATGGCTATCCTGGAAAAAACTCTCCACCTCTTCCCACACCTCCCACCCAAACACTCACACTTTATTGCTAAGCATGACATCATATGCTATGAGAGAGATATCCCATTTGGTCAGCTGGGGTCAGCTGTCCCAGCTCCACCCCCTCCCAGCATCTTGCCCACCCCCAGTCTACTCACCGAGGTGGCAAAGTGAGAAACAGAGAAAGCCTTGATGCTGTGCAAGGACTATTCATCAATGGCTAAAACACTGGTGTGTTACCAACATTAGTTTGGTCACTAGCCTAAAACACAGCATTGTTTGGACTGCCATGAGGAAAATCAGCCAAATTTTCCACTCTCAGCTGAACCCAGTACATGCTGAATCAGCTCAGACTGCCCTCATGCTCTCTTTAATTTCCAGGCCCCTACACTTGTCTTCTTTCACAGAACTAAATGTGCAAACAAGCAGAACCACCTTAGGATCCTCAGCTCAGGAAACACTTTTGAAGACTAAGATGTTTAGGAGCTGGCTTGAGATGCTGCATCCAGCAGCATCTTTTCCTTTTAGTCATTTCCAGTTATTCAGCCAGTACCCATGGGAGCACAAGGATGCCCTGAGATGAGAAATACTAACATGTGGGAAAGCTGAAGGTCTATTAGCACACCTGCTGCAATCACTGCAGCCCATGGAGGGCAAATGAACTCAAATCTTCACTTTTGTATGAGTATAAATAGTTCTTTTCAGGAAAAAAAGTGCTGTCTCTAAATGGACAATTAATATATTCTAGGAAGGCTATACTTTATAGGAGGAACAAGGAAAGGTCTCATTCTGACCTAAATGAATACCTAGAGAAAAATCACTCATTATCTCCAAACTTTGAGAGTATTCACAGTTGGAGACAAACACTGCACCTTCCAACATCCGACTTACTTGTAGGGTGTGCTGAGACCTCGGTAAGTGGGTCCTACAGCTGCAACACATTACAAATCACTTACACCATTACAAAATGTTCTACAACAGTTGCAGCTTAACACCAGCTACTCAAATCTGTCAGCACAGGCTGCAGAACAAATGCTCGCCCCGGCGCGGTTCCTTCAGTGGCATTTTGGCACTGCCACCAGGCTGACAGCTGCTCTGGCTGGTGCTTTGTAGCACATAAGGAAGCTTTGGGTGGGACCAACACAACCCAACGGGAGCAGGGACAGTCCTCCTCCCTGGAGGAGGAAGGAGGGAGCATTGTCACACTTCTGGGTCTCAGCTGAACTCTGCTTGCTCCACCAGCCCTACGGAGATATTACCACCAGAGGGAAAGGCACCCCAGCCTGTGACACAGAGTTCTTTATAGTGGTGACTTCCCATGGCTGCAGCCAGCCACAGGCAAGCATGGCACAGATCTGCTGTTTGCTTGTCATTTCTGGGCAAGCTATGTCTGCATTAGATCTACAAGTCTATTCTAACTCCGTAAAGAATAAGCCCACTTTCATCTCTTGCCAAAGAAAGAACCAGGAAGACTGCAGTTAGCATTAATTCTGGCACACATCTGCAGAAGAGACTTGTCCTTTCAGCCTAGAAATCTTGCCCGCATTTCAGTATCTTTTTATCGAAGACATGACATAGACCCATGAGATGCCACTGTGCTATTCAAGCCAATTTGAATTTTTCAAATAGGATTTCCTGCTACATGTTACCATGTATTTCAAGATTTATTGAGGATGTTCCCATCATTCCTTGATGCTGTCATCACTAAAACCAAATTTTCCTTGGCAAAAAATTTCTGCCTACATTATACTGCATAATGATTAAATACATGATGTGGAAAATTAAATGGGCAGTGAAAATATAGATGGCTCTTTTCTAGAATGAAATGTTTTCAAAAAGCATTATTCTATGCTGATTGAACTTAGTTACAAAGGCAAAAAATTGCAAATTTACTTGATTGGTACCTCCTAAGCTATGTTAATAAAGACATTTTTTCATCATTACTTATGGGATGCATCTATAAATGTAAGGTAGGATGCACAAAACAGCCTCTGTGAGATGATACACTCCTACCTGAGTGAAGTTCTACTAAAGAATATTGTTTTTTTCCAACTGCAGAGGCAAGCTTAAGCTGGGTTTTGTGAGCACAGGAACACTATATACCACTGTCTAGATCCAGCTCACACACAGACTTTGGTTGGACACCTCTACCAGGTGCCCAAATCTCTCCCGCACCCCTTACAAAGTGAATACCAGCTGCCTGTAAGTAGCACACAGAAGGAGAGGAGACACAGGAGTGATGACAGTGCCTGGCTTGCAGAGGTGTTTGTGAGGAGAGCACGTAGTTCCTTTTACACGTCTTGCCCCAAAGCACGAGGCAGAGCTGACTGTGCAACCTCCATCCCTAGGGCCTGATTGTCCACTCCATTTCACATGTCATGGTTGTGCAGTGGAAATCAATGAAGTTATACAGCCAGAAAATTGGTGAAACGGAGACTGGCCCTCACCCCCTGAAGGGGTTTCAGTTCACTGGTGGGAGAAACAATCCTTGTGTATACATTTGTCAATCTGGTTCCATTTATGTCAATTTAAAAGTATTGCTTTTGACTTCAAGGGAGTCTAGTCACACTTGTGTACTGTTCAGAACGTGCTCTGGAGACTTTTCAAGAGAAAGGCCTTTTTTTCGGATAGAGGTTAAAAACCTGTACGCACTAATGATGAATGGTATTTAAGTAAAGTTAGCAATATTCTTTAAATTTGAAGATGCAAGGTATTCAAATGTTCTAATGCAAAACAGCAGGTTTCTGATCATTTTTTGAATGTCTACAATTAATCTTCTACATCTGACAGAAATAAAGACAAGATCTTTAATCTAGGGTTGATAATTTATACAAGGTAAAACTTTTAAGTTATGTACAAATTTACACATTCTCTTTTAGAAAAATTCCTAAATTCACATGGAACAGAAGACGCCATGCAGTGAACTGCAGTTCACCAGCAGGATGTAGGCCCCAATGGAATGATGGCTACTGACCCACACAGTGACCTTTGCTTACAGTCTCACCAAACAATCACTGCTGATGTCTGTTACATAAAGGACAGAATAATAACAAGATACACTCTAGGCAAGATGGTAACCTCTCCCTCCACTTCAAGTTGTTTTCAAGTTTTTTACATTGATGCCATCAAAAAGTTAATAAACTGTGGACTTTTTGTTCATGCAGAATAAGAAATGCCTATAACTTCAATAAAATAGATTATTACCATTATTTTTTTCCCTCTTGACTTAAAATAGAGTAGATCATGTGACGTTGCCAGGCATGCAAACTCAACCTAGGAGCTCAGTTAACTAAAGAACATAGTATAGGAGCAACATTAAAAACACAGTGTGATTCACCCTAAAACAAACAAAAAAGACGTTAAACATTTTGCAACAAAAATTAAAAAGAGAGGTGGATGCAGAATGAGATTAAATTTTGCATTATGAAAGGGTATGAAAAATTAGACAATAGTCAGAGCCGACAAAGGAGAGAACCAAGAAAAAAAATTGAGTGTTCTTCATCATGTCATTTTTTCAGATTCTTTTTAAAAGAAGAATCAGTCCTGCCAGAATAAATACATGGTGGATTTTTATTCAGGGAAAAAACCCACCATATATCATAACTCTTCCAAGCATGAAAATATGCTGATCAGAATGTGTACTAACTATGCCAAAAGCCTTTCTCTAATTTCCAAAAATAACTATTTCACTAGTATGGAGAGTTTTTTAATTAATCTAAGTACTACAGCATTATCATTTTGAAGAGGAATCCTTCTGTGCCAAAATATAAGACTCCATTCTACCTTTACAAAGTATTAGTGCATAGTTCTCCTGTGCATTAAACAAGATTTTAAATTTGTAATAGTACAGAGAACATTATGTGGTTTTTCTATACTCATCTGTCATGGTTTAGGAATGGTATCCCTCAGTTAATACTCCCACTAAAAAGAAAATCACAAGCCACTCCCCTCCCCGTGAGATACACAAAGAGCAGAGATTACAGGTTGAGATAAGAAGACTTCTTACAGGAATGAAGGATGAAATAATCAGAACATCATTTTTTAAAGGCGACTAAGATTAGAAAGGTTGCTTCAATAAAAACTGAGTGTTCAGACCCCTGCCTGCCAAAGTCGTATCCCCTATTAGCCATGTCCAGCCCGAAGCAAAGTTAGACTAAGATACAAAGCTTGAGAAGTTAAAATAGTTTTGAATGGGAAGTGAATCTCTTTTTGTTTAAGCATATATATATTTTTCAAGACCCCAGGATATTACAGAAATTGTCAAAAATAAACTTTTAACAGCTAACTAACCACAGAAGTTTATCCTTTTCAGGAGAACAGAGCATCTGCTGAACACAAGTAGCTTACAAAGACCATGATAAAAATAAAAATACCCCAGAGCGCAATACGTGGAGAGAAGCCACATTCACTTACACAAATTAGTATGCATTACTGCTAGTTTTGGGGGTTTTTGGTTTTGGGTTTTTTTGGTAGAACACTGCACACGTGACACACAGCAGCATACACTTGTTTGGGTACCAAATGCCTGGAACATCAGTGGCACCCAGCCTGCATCCTGAAGGAGAGCTCAGTGCAGGTCTGAGTGCCCAGTGAATTACTGTCTTCCTCTGAGGAAGCACAACCACTTTCACGTCCTTTTTACAGACACATTATGATGATGCATTGACCTTGCTAAAGGCAGAATTATATAGCAACACTCTTTAAAGAAATTCAGATGAAAATATCGGTCTTATAACAAATTAGGCTGCTATTTCCTTGTGATTTTTCCACTAACTGACTCAACTAAACATGACAGAGTTTTACTAA
Source organism: Platysteira castanea (assembly GCA_013397175.1). Lineage (NCBI taxonomy): Eukaryota > Metazoa > Chordata > Aves > Passeriformes > Platysteira > Platysteira castanea. The sequence continues at coordinate 1,124,237 of VYXC01010085.1, forward strand.
GAACATTAAATCCTTATATAAATCTTTGCACATTTCTCTCTATTCAGCTTCATAAATGAAAGAAAGATTTTGATTAATTGTAAGAAATAAGTTACATGAGACAGCTTCTGGTCTCTCTCACACAGGAAGGATTACAAACAAGTTGTGTCTGAGCTTGCACTGTAACCTTCCACTTTGGAGCACCACCCGAGGGACCTGTTCATCAATACAACCACTGCCCTCCTCAGAGCACGGAGGGAGACCAGGGCTAGCATGCCACAGGCAGCCTCCTCCTATGATTATGAACTCAAAATGTTTTAGTCAGACATGAAAGAGGGAAGATGGATAAAAACCAACCTGACCTCCTCAACATCCATGGGGAGGCTAAGAAGCTGCAAGCCATCAGTGCAAGGCAGGACTATGATACAGATGCTGTAATGGAACTGCACAGTTGGTGGCACAGTCTCAGCCTGATTTTTGGTGCAAAAAAAACCCCACTGTCTGGAAAAGAGAAAGCAGAGATGACCTGAGTTGGTGAAGTCATATTTCCCTTCACATTTTTCCAGGGCAAAGAGGACAATCTGTTTTCACTCCTGAAGCAATCCTACAAACTGAGAGGAATAACAAGTTGCGAAGGATTCAGTGTCATTTTCAACAAGGCAAAAGGATCCAAATTTATCTTCACTGTAATTTAGCACAATTTAGCTTGTTAGGAATCCTGAATAAGTACCAACGACCTGATGAAGTCCACTGTTCATGCTAAGAAAGGCATCCTTATCAAAGCTGGGACTTATTCACGAGTGCACCGATTTCAGTTTATGGGAAGAGAATCACTGTGCACTGGCTCTGTGCTAAAGTGAAAGAAAACCACCTTAAAAATGAAACTTTCTGACACAAATCACAGAACTTCTAAAAACTTTTACTAACTACACTATGCAAACAAATTTGAAACTTATGAAGATGTTTAGAACATGGAGTATTGCCAATATCCCCAACACTTTATGCAGTGGGTTCCAGCTTTTAGTAAGGTATGCATCCCAGCTTCTTTCCACCTTTATGGTGAGTAAAGCTGAGATTTTCACAGAACATCCCTCTTTTTTTCCTTTCCAAACAAAGCACTTCTATTCAAAACACTGATTAACACTCTCATTTTAAACAATATAAAACCACTCTACCTGGAAGCAATCCAGTGTTTTATCTTGTAGATCTATCAGGCATCTCATTCTTTGAACTTCTTTGCTCTAAGACATTTCAGACGAAGCACTTAGATAAAAGCCTACCCCAGCATAATGATGTTACCACAATAAATGTTAGGCAGGCAGCATCAGCATCCACACCTGGGCACCAACACTGCAGCAAGCCCCGTGCTCCTTTGTAACGAGGAGCCCGGGATTGCAGAAGATGATTCCACCCACTGATGTTTTGAATACTTACTTTTGAATGCTTGCAAATCCTATGGTGACACTTCCAAGAGTAGATGTAGTTTATTAATATGCTATTACAAGCATTTTTATGTTCTTTTTCTCTCCATGCAGCCTTACAATCACTTATCAATTGTACGACTCCAGGGGCACGGCCTAGTACTGTCTCAGTGCGAATTAGTGTTGATTGCCCCACTGTACATCACCTATGTTAGCTTTTCCTTAAAAGGTTCTCACTTAGATCCTGCTGTTTTATAGTTCAACTTAGGTCCTACTGTTTTGTAATTCAGATACAGCACACAGAAGTGTTTGGGTTTACCCCAGGATATGTTTTACAGAACTGCATTTAAAACCAACATTCACTTTTATTGAAATCATTCATGCTGTAAGTTTTAGTCTGCTTGAGTGAAAAAGAACATAACATTTCTACAGTGATGAAATACAGGATCTTTTTCTATGCAGAAAAAAAAATAAAGGTTGTTCCACAAAAAAAAAAGTTCTATTTAAATGCTCATTCGATTTTTTTTCTCCTTGTAACTGTAGAGTACATCCCTTTTCTGAGGTTCAATATACAGAGGGTATATTTTCTAAAACTTAAGTCTTACCCAAACCATCCACACACAGATCAATGTTACCGAACAGCCTTACTTGGAGAGTGGAGGATTTGCTTTGTTCAACAGGCACCAGACACTGGTATCTCATTCAAATATCTCATGGCCCTCACTACAGAGAATTAGGAGCTGTGAAAAAAATCACACAAATTTCACCCTGTGTTCTTCACAGCATTTCACCCAACCCTTTTGAGATCCAAGACATTTTGATGCACAACCTTCTGCAAGTCAGCTTGACATTTACCAAGGTCTGCACAAGAAAGGTGCTGTGGCTCTGGCTCTGCTGATCCAACCAGGCACAGCTGGGCTGTGGAGCTGAGCTACAGCTGGCCCTGGGAGCCTCACACTGTATTGCTCTGTGCTTCTAGTGCTAATTCTCTGCCAAGAAAAAGTCATTTGAGGGAAATTTAAATGCCTTCTGCTGTTTCTGGCATGGGGAAGGGCTGTGAGGCATTGTTGTATCCATCTGCATTTTCAGCACGGAACAGCATGTTATTTATTCCATGTCAAGCATCAGATTTCCCCATATGAAAGGCAGACAATACCTGTGCCACAGAGACCCTTTTAGATTGGGGAAAGTAAAGCAAAATCACCATAAGAACTCCGAGAGGAATCGTGCTGGGTCACATCTCTTAACTGTTGTCTACAATGAGCTGATCACAGAGTGGCTGCCAGTCTGCTCACAGCAGGAGAGTTACCATAGCAAATTCTATAAAAATAAAGAAACAAAACAACAATAACATTGATAAATCCATTCGCCTCTTACCAATACATTATGCCTATGGAACACTGAGGTACTTGATGAAGGCACTGTCACTGCCAGACAGATTTTCTATCTGAAATAAATCATGAATTAATTCATGAAATGCAGTGCAAATGGACATTGCTTTTGCTAATTCATAAAACTTTATCAAATCTATGACTGCATTTCAGCTCCTTCTAACTTCTGGGTGACTGTTTCTCATATGTTTTAACATATTATGCAAAACTTTATTTTCCAAAATCCCGAACTTCCACACAAAACATCAATATAGGGCCACTTACATTAAACTTTCTAGTCTCCAGTTAGTAGATCCTACTGTATGGATTCAAAATTAAACTTGCAATACATGTTTTAGTTTCCTGCCTAGGAAACTAGAAAGAAATCCTTGGAACTTTAAGTACCCAATATCCTACTACTTGAATCTGAAGGAGCTGCTATTTAACATCTGTACGCATTTAGAGATCATATAGATGTAATCCATGTTTTTTATCCATATGCATATGTGTGTGTGCATACACACAACAGTGTATTTTGTATATATATTATTTGTACTGCATATTTTGTGCAGTAAATGTCAGTTCAGTGCACAACTTACTTATATACAGAAATATATTTTACTGCTCCTTTCCATTCATTAAGCCATATTCATGAAACTCCAGAGCCTAAAAAGAGCTAGTCTGGACCTCATGTAGAGGTGGCTGAGCCAAAATCCATTCAATCACTTCACCCCTCTGTCACTTCTCCCTTTACTGACATTCATTGATACATAAACAGGGAGGATGTATCCAAGTGGCACGTTACTAATTACACCATCTTCATTAATACTGCATTATGTGTCTCTGTGCTGTAGAGAACTGACAATGCAAAAAGATGTCAAGAGCTTATTAAAATGTGCATATAAATATTTGGTCCAATTTTTAACATGAACATACTAGCAGTCTCTGCTTCAACAGCCCAAACTGGAGAAGGGTCATTTATCAGCTGCTAACCAGGAACAAAAGGCAAATAGCCTTAATTTCCTAAACACTCAGTGCTATTTGCATCTTTCCTGTGCCCCTTAGATAATTAGGCATCACTGCAGAATAAGAAGTCCTCACTGTGCTAAAGAGATATCTGTCTGTAAACAGAGCACTTCCATTTGTAAAAAAGTCTTAACAAAAAGACAGATAAGGAGAGGTCTTTATCAGAGTCACACAGAACTTTAATCACTTCATAAGGACCAATCAGAAGGAAGATTTCTAGACAGGAAATACCAAAATAAATAGGAAGGCATATTTTTGGCCAAGTGTAAGAGGAAGACTGAATCTTACATTTTGTTTACTTTTAACTGTTTAAAAATATCTAAATAAACAACCAGCCTCAGTCAGAGTGACAGTAGATGTGCCCACAATCAATGTGGATTTGAATGAAAACCACAATTGTGGATTGTTTTCACAAGGGCAAGATATCAGGATTAAATAAAGAGGTATTGCAGCAACTTTGAGCAGAGTCTGCAAAGGATCACTCATTTCAGCAAGTGCAAAATGGGAAGTTCCTAGCCCATGTACTGATTAACGTTTTTCACCTCCAAGCAAAGCTTTGTGTTTTTGGCATCGAATAACTGCAAGCAGGACATATACAAGGAGAACATGCAGAATCTCTTTTGTTCTTTCTACCTTTCTCTGCTTCTCTTGGAGACTAAGAATTTGGCACTTGAGCACTGGCAGAACATATACTATTTTAAGTAACATGTACAACAGTGACCAGCCACAACGAACCAAAGGAATAAATGCACAAATAAGTCCAGTATTCTTTATCCAAGTTTAACTCTACAACTGTCTCAAAACAGAATCAGCTGCTCCCAGAACAGAAACAAAAAGCTTTCCAGAGTTAGGAATGGATTTCTTTCTGCCCGTACTTCAAGTGTTTCTTCCACTTCGCCACTTTGTGAGAAGACTTACTGAGTACTTCTTACACACAACTGAGATCCCAGATGGTATCCTACTGTCATTTGGGTAATATTTTTGTCAGAACTACAGTCGGTAATAATTAGAAATCAATAACTCAAGGGACACATTGTCTTGAGAAACCTATCAAGCTATCTTTTAATCTTGTAATTAAAGTTCAAACACTTTCTGTCATGTAAAAATCTATGCATTCTAAGAAATATTTCAGTCATTAGTGTATAATTTCATTCATTCACAGACAGCGGTATACTAATTAAAGTCAGCATGGAATTTGGAGATGACCTAGGAGATTTTTTGCTTCTTCTTCATTTACTTATCTCTGATGGTTATATTTTATGCTGCTAAGATGCAAATACGGATTCATGCAATTAAAATAAAATTTCCTAAAACCTGTTTATTTTTACTGAGTTTTCTTGGGATGAAGTTAACTTTCTTCATGGCATCCTGTATAATCTGAATTTTTGATTTGATTAAAATAATTTGAAGGTGAAATAATATTTGTGTCACACCAACCTTTTGGCTATGGCTGAACAGTTCTTGCCAAGGCAAGCACCAAGAATCAAGCCTTTCTCTCCAACCTCACATACACACAGAGGCCAGTAGGTTAGGGGTGGGAAAAAGGCTAGAAGGGGACTCAGCTGGGACAGCCACCTCCACTGACTAAATGGACATTCCATTCCATACAATGCCATGCTTAGCAATAAAGTCTCAGGGAAATGGATAGGATGCAGGGATGTTCATGATGGCATTTGCCTTCCCAAGAAATCATTACACATATTTGATAGGAGAGGGAGAGAGGGTTAGGGCAGCAGTTTTGCTGCTGGCTGGGGTCAGCACACCACATCACTCTTTCTGAATATTTGCTGCAGCTATTATCTGTCTTGCCTCCTGTGCATTTCACTCCCTGCATTCAAATCACCACTTAAGTGATCCAGCCAGAGCAATTCCCTGCATACCTTCCTCAGTGAAAATAGGCCACCTCTTCCTTCAAGTTGACCTTGGTAACAAAGCAAAGTCATCAAAATCTCAAAACTAAGCAAATAATCTGGAACAAGGAATATATTTAATTGGATATATTGAGTCATTGAATATTCTGTGTTGGAAGGGTGATCTACAAGGATCATCAAAGTCCAACTCCTGGCTCTGCACAGGAACGCCCCAAAAATCACACCATGTGCCTGAGAGTATTTCCCAAACCCTTCTTGAGCTCTGTCAGGCTTGGTGATGTGACCACTTCCCTGAGGAGCCTTTTCCAGCATCTGATTGTGGGTAAAAAAAAATTTTTCCCAATATCCAACCTAAAACTCCCCTGACACAGCTTCATGTCTTTCCCTCAGGTCCTATCTCTGGTCACACAGAGAAAAGATCAGTCTTGTCCCTCTGCTTCCACCTGTGAGGAAGCTGGAGACCACTTTTATCTATATAAATATAGACAAAATGTTTTCCAAGTATTGAGCTTTGAGGGCTTTTATTTTTAAACAAGTATTACATGAGAAAAATCACATTTCTATTGAGGGTACCAATATCACACTGCAATTTTGGTGCAAACTGATCAAATTCTCCTGCTGATCACCAGTTGATCAGTATTTACCAGAAGAGTATGAAGAATTACTAACAATTTCCGTAGTACTAAACAATTTCAAGGACTACTGAAGAATGTTCTCCTACGTAGACAAGGCTTTCACAGTACAACTGTTTAATATTCCAGAAATACCCATGCAGTGATAATTCTGTTTAAACATTTACATAAGTGAGGCCCCTGCTCCATCAGAGCACACTACATTGGGAAACAAATCTTCTCACATGGTAATAGTCTGCTTCTGCCCTACATCCCTCTGGCACAGAAACAACACCTTTCTGAATTGATAAGGCACCCAGGTAACTAGGCAAGATCTCAAATCCCAGTGCCCAGTCTTGCAATTTTGATAGGCAGAGTGTAAGGAGGGAGCAACCAATTTCCATCTGTACACAAGCAAACAGGCTGAAGAGAGCAGAATGTTCCTAACTAAGCAGAATGTGCCAAATATCAGGCTATCATTAGTTGAAGGCAAATCTTCAAATGCTTTGAAATACCAAGCCTTCCCCCTTAACAGCTGTAAGTTTGCCATTTTCTCCCAGTTCCACACCAAACCTAGCACCAGTGTAAAATCAATGCCTGTGTTTCAATAGCCAGAGTTACAAATACTCACAGAAAGAAGTGTTATTATTATAAAGCCTTTGTGCAAAGTAAATAAGTGGGCCTGAAACTATTTAAACACCAAACATGCAACTATTATTGAGGAAAACTGACAATACAAGAAATCTTTCTTTGAAATTGAAGTGAGGTACTGGAAAAGGAGTTGTGCAAAACAAATGGTTTGATCAGTCTTTGCCATTGTGACTCATTTTTTCTTCTCTAACTTCAGGTCTCAAAGGCTAAGCAAATAATAACAAAACCTATTTGATGGGTTCCCATCAGAGAAAAACTGTATGAGAGCTACAGAAATACTTGTGAATAGCATTGCCTGTTGCTCTCTATCAGTATGTAGCACGCCATGCTAAATCCAATGCATGTGAACAATAGAGGGGATTCAATTTCCATGAAAAAAAAAAGCAATTCATTATGCTGACTGCAAACTGCATGGAGTGGAGGGGAGCAAGGATCAGTGAAAAGCGGGGTTATTTGACTGTATGCACAGGTTTAACTGCTGACATAAACATGTACGCCTCAAAGTCAGGTGTACAAAAGGCTTCCATGAATCTTTTGAATCCTTTCTTTTAGTGACTAATAACAATAAAAGCAACACTGTCTGGATACATATAGATTATAAAGGAGCAACTACAAACATTTTGGGAGCAAAGAAGAGGTTTTCAGTGTTTCTTTACAAGCAAAGAACACAGGAAAATCAGATTACAAAGATCTTCACATAACCAAAATCTATTACATTTGATAGCAACAGCTTCCATCTTTACCATATTTTCAACACTTCCCAGAAGCAAGGAGGGCACTGGTGGCCTAATGCCTTAAATATGGAACAGAGACAAGTAACAGACACTTATCTTCTTCTGCACCCATTTATTGCTGCAGTAATGTATTAGATGACACCACAGAAACCATAAAGTTGCAAGATCTCCTCCAGGAAAAAATGCATAACGCCATAGGAAAACTCATTCACAGTATATAATTTACATCAGTTATTCTTAGAGCCCCCCAAATACCACTAGTTCAGGCGTGTGCAAAAGTGCATAACTGGACTCTGATTCACCTGGTGAATGGTGGAATGGGGGCCATAACACCTATATGGCCTTTTCCCAGTGAAAAACATTCTTCATTCTTTAAAACATACGTAAAAATAATCCATTCTCTTCCACCATATCTACTCCTGCCTAGACAGGGAAAAGAGTTTCAAACTGAAATGTCTGTAGTCTAAATAATATTTCTCATCTTCCGTCCTAGTCTTACAATCTGCAGCAGAGACATGAAGACAACAAACCAGGAGAGTGTAGACGAAAATCCCAAATTGTTTATTTATCAAACATTACCCCACTCTTTCCTTGTCTTTCATGCAGAGAATAGTTAAAAGCCCACACTAATAAAACTATAAGCATTTGCCTGGAAGTATGAGGTGGAGGGGGTGAATACGGCTTCACTTTTTTTCCTAATGTCTGCCTCCCAAACAGGAACAAGGACTTCTTACTAAGGAGCAGTCATTATTTTGCAAGCAGAGACAAAGAAAGATATTGAAAAGGTTACTTTTGACGCTGGTGCCTCTTGGAAGAACAAAACCATTACTTGACCAGAAAACTCAGTGTCTCATTCACATTTCCCAATGTTCTGTATCTAATAGTGAAAAAGCTTCCCTCCTATTAAAATCCGAATAAAACTCTATTAAGTAAACCACCCAAGGAAGTGTTTTCAAAGTGGCTCAACTCAACAGAAACACATCAAAAGTGAAGACATGCAGAATAGTGATATATCGAGAAATTTTCAGTAATAAATAATACCACAATGCTTTGATTTTGGGGTGTTCCTAGACAAGCAACTGACAAGAACTGACAAATACCTTGCTCAAACTAACAGGATTTCTAGGCTAAGCTAGAAATCCTAAAACCTGACTACACCCCTGCTTCTTAGTGTCCTTTGGTCTAATCCTTTGCACACTAACTTTGTTGGCTCAGATTTGCTAGCAGTTTGCTGCTTTGTTCTGGTTTTAAAAGACTCTGAAGGTGGAACAAGCACTAAGTAGAACATTTCCAGTGAAACAGGTTAAAGTTTTCACCTGGAAGATATCCAAGATACGGTGGGATTAGTTTCTGGCTAAAGTAGCTGAAATTAAAATCTTGGCCTTTCAAAACTGAAAATGGGGAGCTTCTGTGCAATTTTGTTGTATCATCAAAACACTCCAGTCTTGTTCTAATGTGGAGAAAAATGAAAAAACCTGTAACCCCAAAAAACTGATCTGATGAGAACCAGAACTGTTCTCTCTGTTCATTTTTCGTAAAATATTCAATGAATATTTTTGAATATTCAACGAATTCAAGATACTCAATACCCCATAGTGTATGAAATTGAAGTGCTTTGTTACTATAATTTTGAGGGGGGGAAAAAAATAAAGGAACCTAGTAAATCCTTACTTAGACACTTGTTTTTCACTGCAAGTACAGAATTGAAAGTTACTTTTAACAGCTCCTAAATTCTAATTCCTTAGATAACATTTTGAAGTGGAATCTCCAGGCCTACCTTGCTTGATTGCATCTGAAAGCGTGGCACCAGCGTGTTGTGAGGATGTAGCAGAGATGGGCTCACACTAGCACACATGTGTTCTTATGCCAGAGACATCACCAGACTCATGTGTTGCAACAAAATAAGGATGAAAGGAAGTATTAACTTGGGACCCTCCTTTGTTTCTTCCTGCTTTACCAAGATACCATCCTCTATAATTTGCATAAAACTAATTATGGGCTTTTTGAAGTAAAAAATCTTTTTGAATCAGGTCTTATGGGCTTTGTCATATATCCATTTCTGCAGACTCTGCTCCACATTAGCTCAGTCACCACTTAAACATAATTACCTAACAATCTGGAAAAGTACCAACTATATGCAATAAAAGCACGAGCATAAGAAATATTATTACTTCTAAACATAAATCCAGTACCAGCGATAATTCCCCATAGCACTGAAAGAGTATGCGTAAGGAAAGAATGATATATTCCTTAAAAATTACTGTCGTCATTTATTAAATCCTGCAGACGTATTTCACAGACCTGGTCTGTCCCTAATCATCTTCTTTTATGTTCCTTAATGTAACATTGCCAGATAGTCAAAGTTTCCAGTGGGGACACTGACATGCTTTTGCACCTAATGTACCAAACCATGTGCCCATTGGAGATGCACAAGTCCCATGGGGGTGCTTACATCTGAAAACCAAACTCAAGAGTCTGGAGATCAAAACAACTAATGAGTACATATGACAGTGTCTTTGCCACATAAATGGTTTTATCACGTCCTTTGATTAAAAAAGAAGAGTGAGATCTGGCACTGCAGATATTTTACAGCACATCACCTGCAGAAAATGGTTTACAAAGCTGCATTTACAAAAACATCCCAGATTTTGTAACTTTTTAAAATTGATGGCGCATCTAGAAAATCTTTATCATCTATACATATAGCTAGTACCACAGACACGGGTAGGAATGGATCAGAAAACACTGAGACTTGCAATTAAAAGGCCAAAGGCACAGCTTCAATTTGACACAGAAAGAAGAAAAAAAAGTCCATAGCACTGCCAATGCCTTGGCCCTGCAGGAGTGCAAAAAACTTGTTAATTGGGATCCCCAGGTGCTCTCAAGCAGCTGCCAAAGCTGTACATTACAAAACAAACTGCAGCTTCCCTATGGTGTCTGCCAGACTTGGAAAATAGAACAGGAAAGGAGAAAGGATTTTCCCTCCTGATCTCCATATCTGGTACAACAGGTTAATACACTCGCTCATCCCCCCAGATAAACCCATCTCTATTAATAGCCAAGTTTGAAGCTTCACAAAAAGATTAACACTGTCATCCTGACCATCACTATGGCTGAAGGGGGACACCCTTGCTCTGGCTGGATACAGGTGATAGAACTCTTACACTTTTATTCCATTACTGACTTGTGATATGATGAACACATAGACTATCAGAGTTGAGGTGGGAATTTCACTGCTTTTCACCTCATTTCCCCTCAAACCCTCACCTTCTTAGAACACTAACTGCGGACAAGACTTTGTTCTGCAGTTTATACTACACATACATAGTTCATTAAATACTTGTATATTCTCACACCTTTATTCTCCTGTTTGTACTTACTGATTTCAATTCTTCTCCACTATTATTGTCTTCTCCCGACTGAGTTATTGGTATGAATTATTTTAAACTCATCTGTGTGAAAGAGCCATGGACAAAGCCAACTGCATTGCCTTAAATCATTCTGTGATTCTGTAAAGGTTTGATAGTTTCATGTAGTCACAAATGAATTTTCTGCAAAATAAAATATGAAAAGCGTCCACTGTAAGTAATGCTGGGAAAATTCATCTCATTCCACTGAAAATAACATGTTCAAAAGTTAAAAATAAAATCTTTCAAGAAAAATAATCTAACTGGGGGTCCGACTTCCCCCTCTCTTTTGTATTCATGAAGTTTAAACTTTCTCTGTAGGTTTAAATCTCTTCCCACTCGTCTTTTCTTTTCCAGCCAGAAAACCAACAGCAGTGAGGTCCCAGTGATGAGGAATGACTCACCAGCAAGTGCTGAGTCACAATCACACCAAATACACTCTTACATCTTGATGGAGCATCAAATTCAATAGCTTTGCTTAGTCACTTGAGCTTGCCCTAATTCCTATGATTCACTCAATTTCAAAACTTTGATTTCTGATTTCTTGTTTTTGCCCACAATATATATTCAGCTGTATAACTCTTATAGAACTCTTAAAGCAGATTTGTTGCGAGCCATCACTAACCTTCAGTCAGATCCTCGGCTTCAGACACAAGGTGTGTCACTTATCAAATCCAAGTGGCCAGTATGCCACAGTGCACTTTGGACTAATTTGGAAGTGCTGATCTCCCACTCCTTGTACACCTACAGAAAATTCCAGCTGACATCGGAAGATACATGCATTAGGATTTCATCCTGCCCTGACTCATGCCAGCAACAACCTATCATCAGCTAAAAGTGTGACCTTTCTCTGGGAGGGCTCCTCAGCCTGACAAGGTAAGACACAAGAAGTGAGTGCTCAGCAGTTTATGCAGAGGGTGAGGTATTTGACCATGATTAAACAAGCGAGTTGGAGTGACAGATTTCCAATTCCTTAGTCATTTCAGTTTGTTAGCTTTTGTCCTGTCTGAAGGTAGATAAAGCAAAATTACTTTACTTAACTGTTTATCTGTTCATCCAACTACTTATATATGGAAGAAGCTTAGTTTGGCCTGAATTCAACTAAGGTAATAAATGTATTTCTTCCCACAGAAACTGACAGCAATGTTTTATCTAATTACTCCTAGTATTTCAGCCATAATCCAGAGAACTTCTCTAAAAGGTTTCAGGCAGGCTAGCACGGGGGGGTGAAGGAAACTCATCACGGAGAGAGGGAAAGGCAGACGCAGTGAATAGGTTTCTGATGATTACCACACTGCAGTACCTACAGGAGGCAATTATCACCACACTGTTATTTATTCTTCTGTCTTCAGGCACAGTTTTTGTGCTTCCTCACTGTCCATTTCTGCAGCAGCTGCACTTAAAATTGTTGTGCTGGATTAGTAGCTAATAAGCCTGTTAATGCTGAAGGCACTCAGCCAGTTATGTACATTTGGAAAGGTTTCCCTTACAAAAAGATACTGTGAGAAAGGCAGGGGTCACCTCTGGGGACTTCTGGGAATAAAACAGACCACAAAAATCATATAGAGTTCACAGAAATCCTACAATAAAGGTTATATATCTTTATCTTTGCTGAAAGAACTACAGCTTTGAAGCTTCTTTGGCCAGCTATTCTAACTTTAACAATAGTCAATAATAGTATGAAGAAAAAAAAAAAGCCAAGTGAAAAAATAAGTATTTAACCTTTTGTTATAACAAATGAAGTATAGGTCATATGTTCTCCGTAAGGCTACGGGTTCCTAACTCCTCCTCCAGGCATTTACTATAATACTACATTTTTTAAAGAAGCTCACCTTAGTTACAAGATCTTTTCTCTAAAATGTTGTCCTTCTCCATTATATATTCTAATGTAAGTAAATTGAAGCCATATCTCGATCAGTCTAAAGGACTCTGCAAGAAGTGCCTTTCCTACAGGTACCTGAGATGCACAAAACTATCTTGACACTATTGCTCTAGACATCCAAGATCTACCTCTAAAACAGGAAGCAAAGACAGCCATGACAAAATTAATTCTACCTCTCCCTTCCCACGTCCACCTAGGCTGAATTACTGCATGTCTGTATCAGTGTGAGCATGAAGCAGAATGCTTCAAGAGAAGAAATAAGAGATCCACTCCAAAGCAAATCATATCTTGGTGTTTTAACAGTCACCTGGTTCTGATGCAGGTAGGGGATAAGCTTGAATCCAGACCTCATCCTATGGTGGAAAGAATGTTGTGGTGGGTACAGTAAAAGCAACCTTGGCATCTGCATGTCCTTTTAAAATTCCACTTTACTCAAAAAGCTGAAAAAGTTTAGTTCAAACATAACTATCTTGAAGCTTTAGACAGAAAGGAGTCTATTTTTGACATACTGATTTTATTTCTGCTGAGAACAATACTTCACCAGGAAAATACCAAGAACCTTTATCAAAAACTACCACCTCCTTTGTGTAGAAATACAAAACACCACCCTGCTCAAAAGATATGTACTTGTATTTCTAATTATCAGTACCAGCAGCTGTGGGGCAGCCAATACTTCCCTTCTTTACAGAGCTTTGACATGATAAATGTTGGAGAGCTGCTACTGATACCAAAACTGACCAGTAGGACCACAGCTGGAGAGAAAAAGAGGCAGAAGATAGGTCAAAAGTAGTAAATACTATAGGTATGGCATGCTTTTATATGCCTTATTTATTCAAACTGTAAAAAGACACCTTCTAAAATCCTCAAATCCTGTTTTTAACAGGGCTGTGTGCTCATGCAGCTCAGTGACCTTGGTACACAGTAAAAGCCAATACAGTTACTGAAGACTGATTTCAATAACTTTCTGGAAAGGGTCCAAAGCAGCTTCTGCAGTCTCTGCATCAAAGAAAACACAGAAAAAGGAAGGCAGAATGTAGCTGCTCTTAAATCTGGTGTAAGACTTGCACAGTTTTTCGCAACAACTTCATTATAACATGTTTTCTATGGGCAGGTGTCCTGGTTCTGGCCAGGACAGGGTTAATTTTTTCCAGTATCCAGGAGGGGACATGGCCAGGATATGGAGGTTATTCTGTACCACCTCACATCACTGCCTGGGTGCAGGAAAAAGACTGTCTTCCAGGGAGAAGTGGCTCCTTCCATGGCACAGGGAGCTGTCCAGTATTGTCAATTATTGGTTGTGTCATCCATGAATCATTTCTTTTCTTGCCCCCTCTGTCATTAGTGTTGTTGCTGTTATTGTTTATTTTCTTGTCTCATTGCTGTTTCCAGTAAACTGTTCTTATCTCAACCAATGATCTTTGCCTTTGGGCCTTCAATTCCCCTCTCCATCCCAAAGTGGGGAAGTGGAGGGGAAAAGTGTGGGGGAACGAGTGGCAGTGTGGTTTTGGTGGGAGCATTAAATTTGGGAATACCATTCCTAAACCATGACAGGACTGTCAGGCAACTACGTCCCACCTACTACTTAACATGGCTACACACTGGGGTTAGCAAAGAACTACCACATTTCCGTTCTTGCATCAAACAGTGCAATGTTTGCTTAAGTACCATTTTTCTAATCAATGGAAGAGTTTTACTTCAGAACTGTGGGGCTTTGTCTATTATTGACAAGGGAAAGTGCTGCAGTGCTAGTGTTTTTCTTTTTAAAATGCTCCATTACTAAGTATTTGCTAGTTTAAATATAGTTATCCACTGAGCTATCAAACTATTTTATTCTACCACTGGACCCATAAAAGCAAAGGAAAGAAAAAAAAAAGAAAACCAACCCATACCAACCAACACTGGTAATCTGTGCAGCAGCCAAGTGTACCATGATATTAGTTTATACATAGAAATGAGGATCTTCTTATTCAGAATGCAAATCTCTTCAATTCTTAAGTGCTCCATCAGGAGTCTTGGACTGCACCTCTCTGCACACAATTTAAGCTGCTTTCTGCAGGATGGCAAATATATTCACAGAGACAGAGCATTACTAAAACAAATATCAAGGCACAAACAAAACCAGACTTTAACCAATGATTGAACAGAGCCAGTTCAGTCTTTTCAGTGATAGAAATGCTCTTGATGTCTTTTCACATCTCATTGGAAACTATTTAAATAATGCCCTTTTCATATCTTTGCTCACACAGATCTTTCTGTGAAATATTTACCCATGACCAAGCGGACTTTATATTGCTTATTTGTGATTGGTCAAGTAGTGCTTTTGTGTTCGCTGGATGTGCGATGTTTGCAATGAGCTTGAGGTAAGGAAGCTCGTCAAAACTCTAGAGAACAAAATCTGGAAAGATCAAGGTTCACCAGTCTGTTTGCAGGGGGGAAAGGAAATTTAAAAAAAAAAA
>VYXC01010085.1:1139667-1166896 GCA_013397175.1 Platysteira castanea
AAAAAAAATCACAGCTTTTTAAGATTTTGGTCCTAGCTCCAGAGCAAATTCCTTCAAGAAGATGGCTAAGTGCACTCTCAGGTCCCTTAAGTGACCAGCAAGACTCTGGAACAGGTCTAAGAGATGTGACAAATCAAGAATTCATTATGATGCTGCTGTCAGATCCCTCAGCAGATGTGTTCATCTGAGGAGAAAAGTCACCTACATGGTTACAAGTAAGGTCTAAAATCTATAGTTCATTCCCTTAAAAACTGCCAGAGTTACAGCACTAAGTACTCACCATTATTCCTGGGGGGTTTTTGTACTGCAGTTATTTAAAAAAGCAATCAAAGCAAACAAACAAACATCAACCAAAACAAACACCAAAAATAAAACCCAGAAAACCTCAAATCAAGAAAATAGCTTAAGGGGTAATTTGTATTCTGAATCAAAGCACAAGTTTGAATGCTGTAAAAAGGAATCTATTTCTTTCTACATGGCCTCTTAATGAGTTACCAAGTTTTGTCTTTTTGTCATCAAAGATTTCCTTTTCAGGATTTCACAGGGCACCTGGAAAAAGACTTTTCTCAAGCAGAGACAGAATGATGTCTAACCATGTCAGCTGATTGGCAGAATTCTGACAGATGTCACATCCGCATTAGCAGGTAGGAAATAGGAGTTAGGGAGGGGAAAAAAAGTAAGGATGTTCTTGTTGAAGTAATTACCACGTCCATTGCAGCCAAAACTAACATTTTTTTTTACCTGCCAGTTTATCACCTCCTTCAAGTTTCCTGTCAAGAGAGACTGCTGCACACTTTGCAAATTTGCAGTTTGGTTTATTTTACTTACATGGGAAGCAAATGCCACACTTAAAGGATATCACAGAAAAATAGACAAGATGTCTTTACTCTCTTATTCTTGAAGTTGTATCTTGATGTGTGCTTTCTCTTGACACGTTGATATGAGGCAGAGAACAGTAATTATGTGAAGTGAGTAAGCATTGCTGCAAAACTGAGGTTTTCTCAAAATAATCATTTTAACTTCATTGCTGTTTAGACAAGTATTTTACCAATTACAAGTTTATAGCTTCTTTTCTCCCCCACCTTTTCCAAACAATAATGAATACTAGCTAATTATAAGTTGTTACATCTTGCACAGCAACAAAGATTAAAAAATCTTAAATTTAAAAAGTTGCAAAGATATTCTTAATATGCTGCAAGCACAAAGTAGCCAAGGCGAGTACTTTCTTCATGATTTTATTCTGCAAGTATAAGATCATATATATCTTTCATCACATTTGTTAATGCACGCTCATCTTTCCCAACAAAAGTATTTTTGAGATCCTCAAAACTCAAACATTACTACATCTTCCAACACAGACTCCACTGTTTCACCTTCAAATGATATTAAAAAAACATCCTGCCATCTTTCTTTAAGAGAAAATAAGGTAATATTGCTCTTATTTTCTGCAACAATGATAAAACCTTACTTCTTTGATTCTATGCTTGTTCCCTTTTATGCTCCAGATAACTCATTAAAACTTAACATGTTCTGTCCTCAGTATAAACCTAATAGTCCAACTTTTGTTATTTTCCTACCTTCACCGTAGGTTAAAATATTACGCAGTTAAACTCCTAAATACACTCTAGGCACCATCTAACTCATTTTTACAACAGTGCCAATGAATCCAAGTGCAACCACACTACAAATTCAGAATCCTTCCAAGCCAGCAAATAAGAAGGGTGTTTTTCCACAAACAGTTCTAGACAACAGGAAAAGGATTCCAAAATTTGGATGTTCACCATCATGAAATAACTTTTTTCCAGCATCAACTTAAAGGTCCTTAAACAACATCATGAGAGCACTCCAGATTATTTTTTTTTTTTTAATAATTAAAAAACTGTCTGATGAGGGGGAAAGAGAGAAAATCCAGGTACTCCAGGACTAAAAAAACCTAAACAAATAGGGAAAGAAAACCCCAACAACCAGCAAAAATGAGTACCTTTTGTAATGGAAAAAGTCCCAGACAGATTGAGGCAGTACTCAAGTACTTTTCCCAGCACTAAAGACTCAACAAAAAACAAATACAGCCACAAGAAACCAAACCCACAGGGGAAAAATAAAAATAGATAGGAACCCACTATATTACATTCCTTCTAAAATTTCAGTGTTATAGAGGCATAACACAGGCTTCATATTTCTGGCCCAATGGAAACAAAGAAATACAAGAAGGAATTTTCAGTTAGGTAGTTTGCATGAAACACCCAACTCAGTTTTTTTAAATCCTAAAGAACAAGGTATTTATGTAAATATTGAAAATAAATCTGATAAAAAATGTTTATGGGCTAATTGCAGTTCCTCTATCACCGTGGAAGGATCCACTGCTGTTTATGTCACCACATTAGTGCTCACAACACAAAAGAGCAGCAGCTCTTCCAGCCATCACCTAAAGCTGTGGTGCATACATTTTATAAGTAAGCAGGACAAAATCTGATGTACAGCCGAGTACAGCACCCTGAAAGAAAAGGACTAATGATGACAATTCTGATGACAAGGAGACATCACTGGCAGGAAGAAATGTGCAATCATGTTACTTTCCAGCTGGGCTCTTCAGACAGTGATGCTCCTGGATTTTCTCTTGTATCCAAGGTGCCACTGACGTCTTTGATCTAATTGCTCAACCTAAGTAAAAAAGCTGATGGAGTATTTCAGCTTTTCTTTTATCCAGCTTGTTATTGAAGCATTTCAATATGCTTCAATAACAGTATGTTATTTGTGCTATTCCTGTTTCTTGTTCACCCCCCAGACGTAACTGTTATTCTGATAAATCTGTTCTGTAACTATAACAAATGGCCCAGTTACAAAACCTCCTACCTTACTGTAGTCAGACGGGGGCAAAACACAGCATCTTACACAGGTGTTGCTGTAAACACACCAGTACAGCATGTAAAACATCCATAAAATCATAGATTCATTACAGTTGGAAAAGACCTTTGGGTTCACTGAGTCCAACTGCTAGCCCAGTACTGCCAAGTCCACCACTAAACTATGTCTCTAAGCACCATATCTAGATATTATTTAAATACTTCCAGGGATGGTGATTCCACCACTTCCAATGCTTGACCAATATCCAAAACTTCTCTGGAACAACTATATATTTGAGACCTCTTTAGATAAAGATATACATTACCCTCAAATAACTTTCACCTCCAGCTTTCCCACTGGATTTTTACTTTTCTTTGGCACATCATCCATCAGTCAGTTATAGCAGGTAGCAAAAGTCTTTCGTCTTACATGGACAAGGTAAGGTACCAGCAGTCAGTAAGTTTTGGCCAGAAGAAACTGATGTCAAAAACAAGCTTTTATTTTTTTCAAAGGAAAAACCTATGAACTATATTGTGTAAACAAAAAACTGACAGGGTTTTCTCCTGCGCACAACAGAAACAAAGTGCTGGAAAAGTTTCCAGAAACCATCTAGTTTGTCCTAAAGATGGATTATTTATATCTAGAGCAGTATGTACCAAATGGCTAGTTCAACCCACTTACAGAAAGTAATTATTTCACATAATTCAGAATATAATTATGCAGTATGAATGACACTGAGAGGAAGGCAGGAAAGCCCCAGCAGAAATGGGGGCTTCAGAGTTAGACTGTCAGGTGATATTTTAACACTGGGACAGGATTAATGTTTGCATTTCTGGAGGCTGTAGAGCTGATAGAGGTGACAGGTGTTTTCCATTCCAAAACAGCCCTAATTTTTTTTTTCTCCTCCAATGCTGCTCCTTTATTCTCTAACTTACTCGTTGAAAAAACAGAACTTGCCTTTCTGAGGTGACTAAGAGATGCAGTCTGATACTTCTGGCACTCCAGCCCCCTCTTAAGTTTTATCTGGAGTGGGAGGAGCAGCTTGGGATGGTGATAAGGAAGACAAGCAGGAGTAGGAAATTAGGTATAGAAAACTAAATGTTCTGCTAAAATACCAAAATCTAGGCACAAAACTTTGTTCAAGGAAAAACAGAAAATCTACTTACTCTAGAAGGACTCCAAATTCTTGTTTTTATTTTTCATTTACACGAAACAACCACAGAAGGAAATATTATTTGAAAATACACAGATCTGAAAGCTGCAACTGTCATTTCATAAAGCTTGTAGAGAAAGAGACAGAAAGAAAGAGACAGAAGGAAGTGGATTTTCCCTTCTCACAAGATTTTCCTCATTTTCCCCATCCCTGCCAAAACCTCTACAGCCAGCCAAACCACCCAGATTTAGATCAGCTCTAACACTGCTACATGCAACAGTGCAAGAGGCTTGGACTGTCACAAGAGTCTAGAGATGCACATTAGGACACTGTAGCTTCCCTCAGTAGCACATAGATATCATTGCAACAAAAACAGAAAATGGGACTGGCTTTGGAGAAGAATCAAACCAGTGGAAACATTCCCACATAGATGGGGCTGCAGATGAACTTTTGTCAGCACCACTAAAGGGGCACTCTCACAGCTGCTAAAGAAAATGGGTCTCTCCTCATTTTGTGTCACAGAAGAAGCAGCTGTTGAAGGTCAGCCTATGCCAGTCCAGCCCATCTGCTCAGCACTCGCTGCAGAAGCACACACAGTGAAACACAGAGAAGGAGAGCAGGGGATCCACACGGGCCATCCCTTGCACAGCAGAGGGTACGATAGAGACTTTTGTCTCTAGGCCACAAAGCAGGTCAGAAATCACTTTGGATCCTTTACTTATAACTATTGTCATACAAGTCATTATGTTCTTACAAAGATTTTGCTGTCCATGCAACCCCAGATTCTGAAGGGGTCTCAGCAAATAGCACTTACTATAAGAGGTCCAGACAGCATCTGAGCTCAAGGAGAGAGCATAGGAAGTGAAAACAGGTTTTTCTGCCATCACCTTCCCAAGACTATCTGTACCTCTCACCAGGATCAGCAGGGTTCTTCACCCATGTTAAGTGCTATTTGTGAAAATCCACATAGAGCTCTGGGTCCTGAGCAGCCTCTCCCCCAGCTCCTCCCTCTAGGTTCTGCCACCATCCAGAATCTCTCCTGAGGGGTGTAGCAAACATCCATGCAGAATGACCCCACTCTCAGGAGACTTTGAGGAGCCAGCTGGGTCCACAGGATGGCAATCCAACCTTCCTCTGAGAAAGCTGACATCAAGTACACTTCTCCAGTGAGCCAAACTGAGATGGCTTTCCCTGGAGATGATTCTGAAGATACCACCTCATGCTACAGTGAATGACTTTGCACAAGGTGTCATGCAAGGGGTCCAGAGGCTTAGTTTGCAGATGAATACACTACTATAAATGCATAATTAGGTCTCCTGTATACACATAGAATTAACTCTTCCCATTGCCAAGTAGCTCAGTCCAATAGCTCCTAAACAACATGATTTACTTCATGGAGCTGCCTTTCTTTTTCTCTCATTCCTCTCTCAGAAATGCTGGAGTTTCTTCAAACTTTATTTCTAAAATGCACAAACTATTTTGTAAGCCAAAACCAATATACTTTCCTCTTCCCACCCACAATGAATTTAGCCTCAATCAGATAAAGAGGACTCTCTGAAAAGAGCCCTATCTTTCAGCCTGAGCAATTAATCATCTTTGTAACAGTGAACTGGAAAAAGTCAAAGAATACACTGCATAAAAGAAAATCCTATATTTTACCATTTCTCCCTTTGGAAAACAAAGAAAAAAGATAAATAAACAAAACCCAAGCCAAACCAATGAACTCTGAAACAATGCATCTTCAAAGGTTTTCCCAGCTAGCAAAATAGCAAAATGTACTGAATGATTAATAAATGCATTCTGTGACCAGAAGGATGAACTGTTAAAGGCAAGTTGCATTTTGTGGACCAATTTCTTAAAAATCCATGTAGAGTAAGGACGTATTTTGGATCCAAAACACTTACATAAAGATACATCTATTGCTTGAATTGATATCGAATATTAAATTATCAAGAATTCCAACCAGCAACTGAAAAAAACTCCCACTGTTCAATATTCCTGCTGCACCAGGCAAACTCACTGAAATAAGCTGTTTGCTAAAAGGCTGTTCAGAGAAGACCATTGTCAGTATTTAATAGCTGATACAGACCATTGAGTAGGCAAAGCATCTATGCTCTGCAGAGTGAAAACTGCTTACCTGGGACAGATCTATTAGGCTCTGCAGCTTCATTGATAGGAATAAAATTATAGACATGACAGCACCGCTGAGGATATTAGTTCATAAGGGAATGAGGCTAAAAGATTACTGTAGTAACTGATAGACTGTTAAGGCCTAGAATGCCGATTATTTTTCCCATTCCTGATTTCTTAGCGTTGTCATTCCAGTGCTAATTACCTAACTAAAGGAGCTGTGTGATATTAACAGCGCATCTACTTCTTGTGGTGAGCTGAGAAGACTGAAGATTAAAAACACATGGTCTCTTGCCATCTTTGGATCAATGACAAAGCAACATTCGCAAAAGAAATAACGTGCTCTTTGTTTAAAAAGTCCCTAAATTCTCCATGAACATCAAGTTCATAACCCGCTGACAAACAGAGCACCTGTGAGTTCCCCCCAGCCTCAGAACACCAAACAAATGGCACTTATAGTGAAACGCAAAGTGCAACAAGAAGAGAAGAGGCAACACTTCAGGGGGAAACAGGAAATTCCCCTGTCATTTTGGGTATCGCGTGCCACGATTCACAGTGTCAGCACACAAGTGCAAGTTTTTAGTTGGCAACTTGCAAACAGCAGTTAGGAAAGTCTTGGGGAGTATACAGTGCTCTCTGTTGACAGCAGGGGACCAGGAATCCTGGAAGCACGATTATTTCACAGATGTAAAACCGCAGCAGAACTGCTTGGTGCACTGCTTGGACTTTAAATACAACATTCATTAACTGGATATCTGTGTGGGACAATTCCATGCAGAGGAAGCATGAAAAGCTTTCTGGTTTGAACATGTCTGTGGCAGTGAGATTGGGTCAAAAAGTGGGTTGACTCTTCTAAAGCAGCTAAATTTTCTAAAAAAACAAAAAAACCCCATGGATCAGTAGTTTTTATTCCTATCCACTCTGTGCCAAAATGATTAATATCAGCTTATTCCTCAAGCTTGGCCTAATTCACCATATTCTACTAGTGATACTGAGTGGCTTAATTTTTTGATGTTCAATTAGCAGTATCTTGAAAGAATTGATCTTTTTTTGAATAGGCAAAGCAGTAATTGAGCATTTATAGAGAGCAAAGAGTGTAATACAGGTGCCTTGATGCATAAAATTAATGTATGCAACTGTTATAATTGCTTTTGAAAATACTGGCCTTAGTGTTCAGAAAAATAAGCAATCCATCAAGAGAACTGAACACATTCTTTTAGCTAAACTTACAAAAATTCCTCTCACTTTACACTCTACCATTCCCTTCTGTTCCTAGTCGTCTCTTGCCTTGTCAACAGCCCTTCCAAAACATATAGTCAACATTACTCACGAAGTTATTCAAACAAATAAAATCACAGTACTTGGACAGCTATTGATCCCGTCTTTATAATTTTTAGATTGTGCTCAAGAACCGAGAAATGGTTTTCCTTTGATTGTTCCACAGCCAATAGCACGCTTCACAGGCTAAAGGACTGATGCAGGTCATCATAAAATATTTCCTTTAATTTCTTAAATACTGGGAAATTTTTCATTGTGTTATCACAAAAACATTAATTTGAGTACATAACCATTTGAATAGTCAATTCATGGCAGAGAACTATACTTTCAGTTTTATACAAACTCAGAGGTATACATTCTGCCTTTACTTATGTCAGCTTAAAATTTGAAACCAAATCCTTCCAGTGGCTTCAGATTAATGACACTCTTACCATCAGTAACAAGCTCAGATTCTGGAATACTGACAAAGTTTTAGCTCTTCATAGTGCCCCCTAATATTTTTGAAATATATTGCAGTAGCTGATTCCTCACACCAAATGTTTCCAAGCACAGTGTCTGAAAGCTGCATTAAAAATCTGCAACTTATCCATTTAGCCATGCTGAACAATGTTTTCAGAGCAATTTTCACAGTACCCCAAGGAAAATAGCATTTCTCAGATAATATTCAAATTAACCGGAGACTCTTAGTCCTTAAAATAGGAGGACCTCCAGTTTAAAAGACAACCAATTTGGAGCACACGGATGTCTTAAAAGGTCCAGCTGCAGGTGACCTTAAAAACCTCCAAAATATTTTGGCCAAGCATGAAAGTCTAGATTTGTCATAGTATTAGTCTGCACTCTATAGCGTAGACAGGATTTAATCTAACAGCATATTCAACCACTGAGTTGAATAGCTGCAGATTTACTTCCAAACTCACTGTTTTGAGCATTATAGCAGTTATAGTTGGCTCTAAATTCTACAGCTGAGATTACCAGGCTGTAACATTCACTGTCACAGAAGAAAATATTAAATCAAACCAAGCATTTAAGTCGCCTCGGGAGGCAAAGGCCTAGCTAGACGTCCCAAACCCCAAAATTTCCTCAGTCACGCCCAGGTCTCCGCAGGATAGTTTTTCTATCTGCGCCATCTACTGGCCGAATGCTATAACTGTTCTCAATCGATTTCCCCCGACATACCAATTTTGATACTTCAGTGATTCTCAGTCATCAAACAACCCTTGAAAGATCACAGACAATTTCTGTGAAGTTCATAAAAAAGCAAGAAGAAAAGGAAATCTATTTTCAGGATTAAATCAACTGTTAGTATGCTTTCACCTCAACTGCAAAAGGGTACCTAAGTGAAAGAAAACTGAAATCACTTAGTTCAGCTATTAAAATAGTAGCTTCCCGACCCTAGCCCCCGCCCTTATCCTCAACAAAAAAACAAAGAAAAAAAAAGTAAAATAATATAAAGAATAGTGCATGGTTAGTGGAAAATATTATCATTTTTATTTTGCTTTTTCATGCATTTAAAGCGTATAAGTCATATTCATACCAAATCAGACAAAATAAAAACAAGCAAATAAGTCCTCTGTGTACTACTGAGCTGGTAAACATCAACCCGTACATACATGGCATCAGTAACACCAGTGACTAATGACTGGAGCTTCGTAGCAGAAACAGATACTGGTAGGCTTTCCTCAAACAAAGCACTATATATTTCCTACTACCTTGCTGATTTAAAAAAAAAAAATAGTTTCAACTCAATCTGTCTTAAAGCATATAGCAACAAGAACAGCAAAAAATATGCAGTTCATCTTCAGGAAAAGTCACTGAACACAGTAAGCTTCTTCTTTCATCTTTATCAGGTCATTTACATATCTGTCCTTGGCTATAATTTACTGGGCTCAAAGTCTTCCCTCACTCTTGCCTGTAGTGTCCCTGCCATTCTTCATTGGAAAAAAGAAGCCAAAACACTAGACCAGTTCTCTGCCTGCTTCTCTCTGACTGTCAGAGACAGAAAATAGTTTATGCCTCAAACACTGGTATAAAGTTTTAAAGAAGCTACAGCCACAGACACCTCCTTGAAGAACTTTGGGCTGTGTTGCCTTGGAATTTTGTAAGCCTTCTGTTTTTAACCTTGGAGTCAGATTTTCTCACACAGTGTTATGTAAATAGAGCCGATGTTTACTTAAGTATTGGAATGTGTATAAAAATAATGTCGTGTCAATAAAGAGGATCCATTTTGCGTCTTTCTGCTGAACCTAGCAGGTGTAAGAGCCTCGTTATTGTGTCCCCTCGGACACAGGGCTGTAAGTCGAACTGCTGATTAGATAAAAGGAAACCCATTGTTCAGTCACCTCAGGCTGAGGGAAAGGCATTCATCCACAACAGGCNTCTACCATCAAATAAAAGCCATATTATTGTCACTGGTATATGGCCTCGTTTGCACCTTAATTCGGGCAGAGGAATTTCCAAAGAACCTTGATAATAATAACTGGATCATGACACTGACACATCACAAGATCTCATCACTTCTGCTTCGAAGGGACATTAGTTCAAAATGGACAGCTTTAGAAACACAAAGTGAAGCTTCTCAAAATAAAGAAACTCACAGAGAATTTAAGATACATTATTAGAAAACAATCTTACATCTTGCATGGATCTAAGAGCTTGGTTTCTATTTTCAAGAGAGCCAAAGACATGGTTCACCTGGATAGCATCAACAGAACCATCACATTTTTGGATACTAGAAGAAATATAAGGATCTGTCAATTCAGTGAAACACATGGTCGCATTCAACACCTTTGGTAGTCTTCTCTAACTCCTAATTAGAAGCACCCTTAGGCAGTATAAATTAACACAAAATGGCACTGTCAAGTGCACCAAGACATTTTCCTGTATCTAAAATGAGAGACCTAGAAATACTTTTGAACTTGCAGTAGACATCCACACTGTAACTGTACAGATCTGTAACAGAACAAGATCTGGAGGGAGTTCAGTGCTCCCTCACCTTTGAGCCTCGTTTTTCTTATGATGAGAAGCACAGATAAGGGGTACCATGCTGTCCTTGATCCGGAGTAGTCTGGGTCAGAACACACCGCAAGACAAGACATTGTGCAGTTGCACTGTAGCACAAGGATGTGCAGGGAGGAGAACAGACTCTCACCACGCAGAAGGATCACACAGCTGTTTGCTGGCACACAGGAAATGCTGGATGATGAAGGTCAGCATGCTGCACTGCTTCCTTGCTAGGTACCTAGAGAAAGCTTTGTGAATACTTTCCTCACTCTCTCGCAATGCATCCATACCAGCAGCTGATCACAGGGACCAGAACTTTGCTCCTGTTAAAGGGACAAAACATAACGCTCATATGCAGATGCAAAGAGAAGCTAGTCCAGGCCACCCGTAAGAGCTCAAAGGTTAAAAGGGTTGTATCTTCCTCTGTCATTTTGGCCACTGATCCAAGCAAAATACAAAGTTAGATAAATTACTGGCCCTATTCAGAAAGGCAACATCCACATTCCTCAAGATCTACATTACAAATGGACTGTTTTTACCTCAGAACGAGGGACTAAATAGTCTTCCTACACACACCAATTGCTACTAAATTACCATGAGATCTACTCCAACCCACACAAAAATCTATTTGTATCCTCACTGCAGTTTTGGCAGTACATCAATTACTTTGACAACCCTCACAACTGTAAGAATATGTATAAACCTTGATCCAAAGATGAAATACTGCTTTCATTAGCTTAAAATAACACTAGATAAGCAAACCTGCCAGCCATATTAGAACATTTTGCTGTTCTATTATGTTCTAGGGAATCATCTCCTCCTTTTTATCTCTGTTTTTCTTGTAGTTTGCAGCAATACACCAAGGAATACAAAAAGCCCAAACCCTGCAGTGGCCTTCTGGTGGCAGCCATGCTAACTACACACTCGAAAAGGCTTTTATTCAAATTTAGCAGCTTGCAAACGTTCTCTGTCCATTTGTTAGGTGAAGGTAAAGTGATGATCTCCTGTTCTGAACAGTTTTAAAAGGCAGATAATTGCAGGCAGATAAATGAAAGAGGATAATCATAGATAAAGCCTGTACCCTACCATCATGCCTAAAGAACACCCTGCTGATCTGTAAAGAGACAGGAATCAGCGTCACGAAGATGCTGCCTTATGAATGTGAAAGGCTGCAGGGGAACAGGAAAGGAGGCACTACATATCTCTCCATTTTGACTATTAGAGATTATTTCTGATGCTTCTCTAGTTTGAAATACTCAATGACTGAATATGTGTCCTTGCCCCTCCTACCTGTGCAGCTCAGTAATTTGATCCCCTACAAAAAGTAATGCTGTCTTAAGGATTCTCAAAATAATACATGACAAACTACACATCCACTAGTTGACTCTAGGTGCCCTCAGAGTGCAGCTCAGTGTTTGGCTTCACAGGTTCTACCCATTGCCACCTTTTCCAAACTTTCCAGAATTATCCCTACTAGAATCAAAGAGCCTGCTCTGCCATGGTCACAGCCCTGCAGCTCCTACCGTCCTGAAAAGGTTCCCCTTGCTGTAAGGAGCAGCAAACCTTCAGAGCACAGTGATACATGGCTCTTCAACTCTACAAATTTGGGAACTATTATCTTAAAGGCTGAGGTATGAGTCTTTTCTGTTTTCATCCCTGCTTCTTCACCACCCTGTTGTCCAGGTCTTTTTGCCTGGGGTCTTCAACAGCCTCCCTGCCTCTCCAGCCTTTTATGTTGCCAGAGCTCTTCCCCCATTCAAAGTAGGCTTGCCTAGAGTATATCATAGCTAACTGGAAAGTGACAAAATCAGAGAGTCAACCAGAAGTCGAGGACTACAGAAAGTGGAAATTTTCTCTGACATTTTCAAACAACCTAATTTGGAAGGCAGGAAAATACAGTAATGCAAACTAGCACTAAAAATAGTTCATCTGCTTGCCTTTCAGTGAATTGTGCAGGATTTTAAAAACAACTACAATTTTTAAAAATATTTTATACCTCTTACTATTGATATTACATCTTGAATACTGTAAAAAAGTTAATTTTTGACACTGCAGCAAGACTGTTAAATACCACCCAGCAAAAACCTTGCAGAAAGTAAATTATCAAATATTATTTAAGAATAAAAGATAAATGGAATGAAAGAGGAAACAGCAGAAAAAAAAGAAAAAATACTTGTGGCAATTCCTGTGATGCAGGAGTATATCATTATACAGTTAAAATAAAATAGCATTTTTCACAATGCAATTATGCCACAGAGTAGGAAAGATTTCTCTGGAAATTCACAGGCTTTGCTTGCTAGGCTTTAGCAGGTGGAAAGAACTTTTATCTCCATGCACCTTGACACAATATTGCTACACAGGATAACACCTTTGAACTTTTTTAATTAGTTCCAAATGCAACTCAGTACACATTTGGAAATTAGGAACAAGAGGAATGTATTTTTCCTTGAAGTCTTAAAAGAAGAAAACGTAATTTTGTAAAGTTTGTCTCTAAGTACAAGAGACCTTAACATCTGCATGCTCTCACCTAACCTCCACTGGTCTCAGGAAGAAGATACTCAGTTTTCCTCCTCATAAAAATAAAGAAATAAGAAAAGTTAAGGAAAAGGAAATAAATCAGTAGGTTTAGCTAGACCTAAGTTACACTAAAACATTAGCAGTGACTCATTATCCTATATAGATGTTCTGATTTTTACAGCATAATGAGCCTTTTGCCTGTGTCTCTGCCATTATGGTTTCATTAGAACCCAACATCGATCCTAGCTGTGCTATTCCCAACAAGCATTCTTGTCTGCTGGAAGGTGTCCCTACGCATGGCAGGGGCATTGGAACTAGATTATCTTTAAGGTCCTTTCCAATCCAAACCATTCTATGGTTCTATGAAGGATGAAAATAAACATTAACAGCTGCCTCCTTCACTTGCCAGTCCATCAAAACGAGGCAAGGTTCCAACTGGAAAGAGTTGCACAGATATATTATAGAGCATATGAAAGCACTAAAGACTGCAGGGCAGCTTTACTTTAGATATTTCCTGTACTGTAGGGTCTACTTCACAATACAGAAGCCTGTTCACAAAATAAAATCTTTAACTTTATAGTTTTCTGAGGGAGTACATAAGTTTTGAGACCTCCTTCCTTGGCTCCTTTTCCTCTCCCTACTAAAGTAAATCACCAGAAATTAACTTAAGGCTAAACTAGTCGGGGGGTGGGAGGGTGTGGAAGTCTACTAGATCATCATTTGCATTCATCTCGAACTTTCTTTGAATATATATGTATATATTTATATGCGTGTATTTTCCTGTATAGGTGTAATGGTTCAATTTTTGTGAGCACTCTAGAGAAGACTCAATGTTTTCATTGAGTCAATTACTCACAGAGATCCTAGCAACCAGCTGGAGTTTCTAAACACGTGGATAATACAATTATAAAAACACTACTTCTGTACAGAAGTTTTCAAAGTCAGCAATCTAATTTAACATTGTTCCTATCACATTCATGGCTGTCCATGTGTGTCTACCATCCTCTTCAGTTATGTAAACAGACCAGCAGAAAAGCACCTTCCACTGGGAATATTACAGTAACAGTTTCTTCAATTCTCAGTTGGTACAGAAATTCCAAACAGCCATAGCTGATACATGTTTTCAGTGATAACCAGTGAAAAATTCTGAGCTCAAAAATCTCCAAAGAAAAAATCCCCTGTGCCCTGTTAAGTGATTTTACAGCAGAAATAGAATTACTCTCATGAAGTGCAAGCTTTGCCACTTCTAACGTGTAGTCTTGTGTCCTCCTCCTCCTCCCATCCCTAAGCCTGTTTGCTCTTTGCCATCTTAGCATGTTTTAAATCCAGAGGAATAAAGTAGAAACTCACTTGAGTTATGAGTCACAAATGTTGTAATACAAGTGAACCATATCCAGCCTACAAAACCAGACAGGAACAGCAGTTAACAGAAATTTTAAGACTCTCAAAAGTTCAGATTACAGGCTGAGAAGCTTATTTAGCACAGTGGTTTTCCTTTGAGGTTGAAGTACTCTGTCTGTAGGAAGTAACTGTCCTGAGTACCTCAGCAGCTTAAAATACCCTGAATCTCTGTCAGTTTGTGGAAACTACAAAATAACAAAAAAATCTGGGACATATCTATTCCTTGTGCACCACTAGTCAAGTGTTAAGCCTTTGTAAAGCCAGCCTACAGCTTTATTTGCACTAAAGTACTGCCACAACCAGCTACTTCAGTGAGAGGAAGATGACCCACTAACCAGCATCCATCATGGATGGCAGTACAAAGTGCTGCCATTAGCAGCCAGCGCAGTGCTTAGCATGCTCTTGGAGTGTCCCCAAGGACATTTCATGCCAGGGCCAAGTGCAGAACTGCAGCAGTCTATTGCAGCAGCTCTGATTGTGCATTATGTTTTGGAGCAATATTATCTTCATGCAGGTACCCTTTCATATGATGCCAGAGAAGGGAAGAAGAATGTGATGCAGCAATGGAGGCACAAAGCCTTCTACAGTAAGAAAGAGCAGATGGGGAGCAGCTCTCCTGATAACAGCTGTCCTGGCAACAGCAAACCTGTTTAGGAAAGGCTCTCACAATAAGTGCAATTTGGCCTATACACCGCAAGTGGCTGTCCTCTCCCAGCTAATCCCGAGACACATCAACCAACAAAAAATTTCCCAAGATTTAGGAAGATAAATGGCAGCAAAGCAAGCATGGGACATATGGTAGTAATTAGCCATGGTGAGCAATATCCTTTCCTCTTCACTCATTAAATCATTAATTCAGATATCTTTGCTCAAGGAACAGAAGCAGAGTATAAGCAACATACAAAGCTCTTTTCTGCTAAAAGCTGTCAAATTTCAAATAACATATTTGAAATACCAATGATCTTAGAATAATGTAGATCATTGAATTGGTTACTAGACATCTGAATGTTTCGGAAGCTATTAAGAAAGCAAAAGACTCTTCCACAAAAAAGCTTTCAATAAGCTTTGAAACAAGTTCTAGAACCATTAATACATGGGAAATTTACGTATGCTCAATCATTTCTATTCAATTACTCAGAATTCAGGAGCTGTATCAACAAAAAATATTCTACAGCAGGAAAACTCCACAGCAAAATTTCATGCACAGTTTTGATCCACATGCTCTACTTGTTTGGATTGTTGGGTGACAAGTAAAGCACTTAGGTCATACATTACAGCAAGTTCTCTAAGTCAGAGTGATGCTCAATTAATTTTTCAGTAAAAGTCTATGAGTTCCTTAAAAAACAAATGCAGATAGACATTAATGCCTCCCACTAAGAAAGCACTGGTGTTTTGCAGTCAAAGATAATCGGCTGCACCATGAAAGATTAATTTTATATACTTGCACTGCCTTCTGCAGGTATTTTAGATTTGAAACACTGATACTCAGCTGGAAGCAATTTGACAAGTCACGAGAAGGAAAAAAAAAGCCATAAACCAAGCACTGTAATCTGTTGATAAAATGGATAATAGCTGCTCTGCTGGATATTAATAAACTTAGCAGCACATTAGCAGATCATCTTTCATCCAAAGGCTCTTCAGTCAGCCACAGGCAAACTATAATCCACACCTTTGTATCAAACTATACACACAAATCATATGTGCACACCCCTCTTTCATTAAACTACAGCAGCTGAAACAGTCACCAGTAAAGCAACTGCTTCACTGCATTAAGCATTAATGGCACTCTTTTCTTGCCTAGAGAATCCACAGACTTTCCTCAGCAGCAGCCAGATTCACCCCACGTTCACTCAGCAGGATGAGAGCCTTGCTGTTTAAATGGCTCAGAGTGAGTCAGAAAATAATCTGTCCAGTTACAGTTCTGCTCCAAATATAGCACCAGGCTCATTCCCAATCATTTCAGCAAGAGATGGGCCAGGTGTCTTCCAAGTCTCATCTGCATCAAAAAGCCATAACTAATTGGCATTTGTCATATTCATTTCATTTCGTTCCAGCTGCAGGGAGAGACAGAACAAACCAAGGAGAGGCAGTTCCACCCTGACATTCTCTCTGACTTCAGGAGGGCCCTGGTATCTTAACAGATACAGGTGGCTCTGTGAGTCACTAAAGTAAGGCATTTACTTACTGTATTATTTCAGCTGTAAAAGTCTTAAATCTTATCCATCTACAACATGGCTATACTCAAGTCTTCTCAGTTCTTTCCACTAAATTAGATATAGTTACTTTCTTGGCCCATAGAAGTATCACAAATGCAGCATTTTAGCACTTTGTAAGTCTCCCACATAGCTTTAAACAAATCCAACGAGGTCATGTGTCAAAGCACTTGATTTTTATTACCTTTTTTTTTTTAATTCACTATTTAAAAGCTTGTGAGTATATTTAGATACTTGGGCAAGAAAAGAACAAATGAAATTTGAAAACTGGACTTACCAGAGGAAATATTGAAATGGAAGTCAGTGAATATGACACTGAAAAGAAATATTTTCAAAATCAGATTCCTACAAGTCAGAATTAATGGATGAAATCACCTACAAATAAATTACTAAGCTCTCCCCTGAAGCAAGTCCACATCAAGACACTAAGAGGTATGACTGCATACTAGGGTGAAGAAAAACATTTGCAAGTTTTCTGGGTTTTGTAATAGAAATAGATGTATTGAAAACATTTATCATGTGTAGAACCTAATCAAAGATCTGTTGTCAGACCTTTGCTCTCTGAGCAATCAGAATAAACCAAATGTAGCAACCAAAAAGTTCTCCCAAAGTCACTTAATTCCAGTTATGTTCCTCTCTATCTTTTATGACAGTATATCACAGAAGAAAACATTTAAGTTTTTCAAGAAAAATCTTAAGAAAGGATTAGCTGACAAAAATAAAAGATCTTCATTGCTGTAAATCAATACATAAAACTTATTGAAATCCAAGCTGATGGTGTACAGAAGTCTCAACTTTTGCACCTATGAGGACTGCAAATACATAAAAGTAGATAAGGCATAAACATAGGCACAAAATCAGATAGTTTTATATTCAAATAAGCAAACACTCTGTAATTTATTGAGACCAGATACAAGAGCTTTAAAAAAAGTAATCAAACATACTGTTGAGATACAAATAAGATACTCTTTCCTAAACAGCTGAATATTTTTATTATGTGCTGGGGGGAAAAAGAAGAGGGTAACATTAAGCAAGTCAGTCAAACTATGCATGTACTCATGACTAGGGGCTGGGTGATCCAAAAGATGACAGCACATCCCACTCTGTGCACCAGGTCAACAATGGGAAAATAACCTTCTTGCTTACTCTGTCATCAAAATGACAGATGCAACCAACACTTGGGAAACCCCAAGGTCAAAGGCAGTGCACTACCTAACTGTTCTTTAGAGTAAATTTTATATTCTTCCAATGTTCTCCAGACAATTCATCAGCATGGCTTATATGAAGGATGACTCAATTGCCAGGAAATAAAAAGCACTTATACTCAATAGGTATCTCAGATGGAATCACAGGTACACCAAATAAAGGTGGTGGCACACCAGCTCCAATAGAAAAGCAGTTTCTTGAAGTTTTTGCAGTTGAGACACAATAAAAATAAATTTCCCCACACAGACTCATAAAAACCCTCCCTCCCAACCCTTACATCTTTTTTATTTTTAACCACAAGATCAAATTTCAGAAAACACTCATTTTTTGCTTTAATATTTTGAAGTGGAGTTTAAGGTAAGGCAATGCAGTGTATCTTGATCTTGTAGGAGACTGAACACAATTCAGCACTTAGAGGTTTGATGGAATTTAGCACTGCCCAGGGGAGCATATCACTTTAGCACCTACTAGTGATTCTGAAAGACTGGTAAGATGTCATGATCCAGATCACCGCTCAAGCTATGCACCTTGAAATTGCCAAAATGGTATGACCTCTCCTTCTTTACCCTGATTTCAAGTTACTTCTGTATCCAGAGGGTGATAGGTGGTACCATTCCCTTGCATAAAGGCCAGTGGATGATCATTCCCATTGAACCTGGGCAGTTCTGCTACACCACTCCACCAGGATGTTGAGACTAGAAATGAGAATTTCTATCATACAACAATGTCAACATAACTCTCAACAACTAACAACCTGTGCCCTTCTCAGCCTGCCAGTTTTCTGTTCTCAATGCCCTTCAAACAGCACAGGCAGTGAGGAAAGATCCATTTAATCACAAATCTCTCTCAGACGAAGAAGTTGAATAAGCCTCATTCTCCAAGACCAGCACTGTACCCACTGAGGCATCCTTGCTCTCTGTGCTCCCCTCTGCTGAAAATTCTTGCCCTAGAAGAAAGTCTTTCACTAGCACTTAATTTACTTGCCTTAAATTATGCTTCACACAAAGGAAAACATCACAAAACCACTCATTAAAAAGAAATATAGAGAAAAGAGATATTTGCTTCTGCTCTTCTCACTCTGAAACTCTGCCTCCCTCACTGGGATACTGCCATAGGGGAATGCCATGTTATGATACTGAAGCCAGTGCTGAATGTCACTTACTCCCTTGGCAGTGACAACTGCAAATGCAAAAAAGGCCAAATCTGTGTTGACATTTTGTGTCCTATTCACACAATTATACACCTCACTTGCTGAACTCACTGTTTGTATTCTTTTAAAATGAGACTGTAAAGGGCTTGTTTCATTTAGAGAAAATGGAATTAAAACAGAACTACATGCAGCTGATGCAATGGAAAAAAGGTAGAAAGAGCCTATTCTTCTATTAACTGCTTTTAAATTTCTTGGAGTATCAATTTCCCCTAAGATCAAGTCAAAACCCATATCAGCATTCCTGTCAAGTCACATATTTTATGAAAGCAAATAGTTTCTTAATATCACCCTACCATTGCCCATGATAACAGATAAAAAGCCATTTGGTCTCATGGTAGTTCTTAAAGTTAGGTTGTACCCTCTACTGGCACTGGAGATTTTGTAAACTCACATGATACTGAAATTCTGGCCTTGCCCTGACAAACTAAAGTTCTAACAGTGTCTCTTTGCCAGAGGCAGAAAGATCTACACTTTGACTTTGACTGAAGCTGAGCAAGAACTTGAGCCTGTGTATCCTAAATCCCAGTGCCAATCACCAGACTTCTGTTTCCATCTCTGTTGCTTAAAATCTCTACTCTTCATGCCTTCTCAATATTACCTGTTAATTCTACTCAGATCAAGCTTAACTTCAAGATCTCAGGTAGAAATATAGTCTCTTCTACCTCGTGGGTGGTTATAAAGAAGATGCCACCATTTTCTCAGATGACCACAGTGAAAGGAGAAGGACAATAGCCATTACTCGCGACATTACAAATCACTGCTAGATATAAAAGGGAATAAATGTTCACAGTGAGCATGGATAAGCACCGGAACAGATTGCCCTGAGAGGTCTGGGGATCTACATTCTTGGAGCTATTTAAAATTCAGCAGGACAAGGCCATAAGTACCCTGACTTAACTCTGAAGCTAGTTCAGCCTCTGTTTCAAGGAGGGGCTAGATGACCTTCACTGGTTCCTAACAACCTTATCATCACATAACTCAAGATTTATGGTCTTTATTTTAAAATATGGTTGCCCAGTATTATTCTCTAGATGAAACTAAACAAGTTATTCTTTTGTGCTGACATGTGGCAAGAATGATTCTACATAGATCAAACATCCAGCAGGTAGGAAGAAAACCAAGGTAATTCCCACCCATGGACTCACATTCTGGTGTTCTCATGAACCAGAGCAATGACAGAAGTGACAGCTGCCACACAAACAGGTGGAAGAAACAGCGATGCCTCATGTCAGGGAAAAACCTTTGATGTAAACCGTTTTTTGAAAACGCATTATGCCACTGTAGCCTCAGCTTTGTAGCTGACTTTAAAATGATCTTATTCTTTCCATTATCTAAAGCCAGACTGTTTCCTCTCGTGTCAGCCACACATCAGTAGCTCACGTTCCAGTCATGAGCTATCACACAGAGTACGAAGAACAGCCTGCACCATCTACTCAACCTTTCTATAGGTTTCAGTTAATTGCACCTACCAAACTGTTTTTAAAAAGTTCAGCTTCCTCAGTGCCCCTTGATTTTTGTAATAGAATTTCAAACAACTTTTTGTTTGAAAGCCAATTAGAGAGTAGGGTCATTCTTAATTTGGTAAAATAAGAATTCAATTATTTCAAGAGCCACGAAAATGGAGAACATTTAAGAACTTACAGGAACTGCCTTTTGCAGCAAAGATCTTCCATACCTTCTAAATTCAGTCTATCCGTTCTACCCTACCTGGGATGATACTAAGTGCTTCATATCCTCAGAGTATCATCTGATTTCTTCAAACAAAAGACCTTCTTTTCATTAATTAAAAACAAAGAAACCAAACTAAACTGATTGTCTAGCAGCAAAGGTCCCATATCTTAAAAAGAGCTATTAGGATACTGTGTCATCATCTAATTAGAGCAATATTCAGGCAAGTGGAAACTATGTCCTGAGGGAATAACAAAATTGCCTGAACAACTCATTTATCTAAATTAGTAAGAAATATATCTATTAATGGATTTAGTCATCAGAATTAAACATTAATCCAGTGTTTCAGTGAAGTATTAAAAAAACCCTTGAGTTTGCACTTGCATCCAGCTTACATTTTATCCTATTTAACACAGTATTGGTTCACACTTCCTCTTCATTTCAATGAAGAAAATCATGTTTATTGATAGAAATTTATTTATAAAAATATATCTCTCTCTCTTCCTGCCCACCAGGCCAACTTACTTCTTGTGAAAGCCTAGACACTTCAATACATTTCATGTCTCTTTAGAGGGTAATGAACACCTAGCCATCACAGCAACCCCTCTTCTTCCACAAAAAATCTTGTGATTGTTTCACAGATTTCTTCCTGTCCTTCCACTGATTAAGAAAATGTTCTGACAGCAGTCTACTGGAGAAAAAAGAGACTTACCAGCCCTTCCTTGATAATGATGATGTTATCAAGGAAGTAATGTGTTGCCCTGGTTTTTGCTAAGCCTTCTGTTTTTAACCTTGGAGTCAGATTCTTTCACACAGTTTCGTGTAAATAATAGCCAGCGTTTACTTAACGGCATTTTTGTTTTTCATTCCTTTTGTGATAAGAGAACTTTGATGAACATCTTTTTTCTCCAGTGGGATTGAGAAGGAAGTGACATGTCCTCCAATCCCTTGTGGAGTTGGTAATTGTATAAGAATGTGAGATATGTCAATAATAAAGTCTTTCTCCTCCTTTCTGCTGAACCTGGCAGGTGTGAGAGTATCTTTATTGTGTTTTCCCAGACACAGTAATGGACAAGCAGGAGACCAGTTTTTTAACCTCAAGAACAACTGACCACTAAAAGGGAAGCCAGAGCTCCAGTCCGTATTCTTAAGATGGTATCTCTCCCCTGCTCCCTGGCCCTTGCTGCATTTTGAAGAGCTAACCAAAAATCTGGTGACATTTATCTAGCCTCATGCCCACATTCACAGCAACATGCAGAAGGTTCAAATGAAGAAGAAACAACTGTCCCTCACCTCTATGCAATAATTCATTTCTTTAAATGAGTAAACGATGAAGACTGATGTTTAACTCCCTCTTCAGTTAACAAGTATCACACCTTCTCCAGGGTGAGGCAAACAAAGAAAAGTATTACAAACTATTTTTCCAACCATTTTTGACATATCAATCCAAACCTGTCCAGATACAACAGGTATAATATGAGACTGAGCTTTTGCAGAAATAAGACATTTTGCATAGGATACATTGAGCTCCCAAAAGAACCAGAGGAAAGTAAGATCTTCAGCTTAGGGCAGATCCTGACATGAACAGTTACAAAACAAAGGTAAACTTCCTAGAAAAAACCTGAGTTCAAGTCTGAGGAAGTCAAGATGAACAGAAAAGAGAAATGCTTAGAATGTTTTGGGTTCAACACTTAAGATGAGGTGAAGGAAAGGATTATCTTCTTCCTACTTAAGCATCAAATAGCCCTTTAATTTGGATGCCTGATCCCTTTTTCATACATAGTTGCAGAATCAGTAATATTACAGACCAACCTGTCCATTTCATAATAGGCAAAGACTTCTCAAGAGAAAGTTTATGGTAGCAAGAAGGACATTTGCTATCCAGTCAGGATTAAGAGACTCCAAGTTTGCTGTATTTCTCCACAGACAGGAAAGGGGAAAAAAAAAAAAGAAAAGAACCAAAAATCAGCTGCCAAAGCACTGAACATAGCACTGTTTCCCACACCCAGAGGCCTTTGGACTTGGGAAGGCTCATCCAACAGAATATTTCACCAGGCTCCTGGCAGACTCAGGAATTTATGTTATCAGTATTTCCACTACCAACTTGTTAGCTAAAGAGATAATAAACAATAAGCATCATGTATTTCCCTAAGGCAGAGGGAAAATGAAATCAATACTTATTTCTGTGAAAGTGTTATCATTTTTATGGAGAATCAGCTGCTGGTGGCCATCAGGTGCTCACCACTGCTGTTCAACAAACAGTTCATTACCCAGTAACATGACAGAGAACAAAGACATTATTCCTAATGACTTCCAATCCTCATTTCCATGAGCTACTCGTGAAAGGCCTATAACAGATAAACAAGAAGAAGAATGTTCTGCAATTTCATGTACAAACCCATCAAATAGAATTTTAAGTAAATGCAAGAAAAGTCCATCTCTGAAATAGAAAAGAGGTGAAATGTTCTATACACCACCTTGATCTAAGGTGGTATACCACCAAAATGTATAACTTCTCTACTGAAGGAAGACATCTCCACACATGGAAGACCACACTCACATCTGCATAATTACCCATTTGTAATAAGGACACGTTCTGCAACTTGCACATGTTTTGAACACTTTTCCGCAGCTGCAGCCTCATCAGAATCAAACATGACCTTCTAAATTTGCTCTAACTCTTC
Source organism: Platysteira castanea (assembly GCA_013397175.1). Taxonomy (NCBI): domain Eukaryota; kingdom Metazoa; phylum Chordata; class Aves; order Passeriformes; genus Platysteira; species Platysteira castanea. The sequence continues at coordinate 1,162,972 of VYXC01010085.1, forward strand.
TAACAGGATTCAGAAACAACATCATTTAAATCAGCAGGTCTGCTTGCAGACCAACATGCTCCTGTGCTGAATAAAAAAGCAAATCTTTGCATATATAATTGTTTATCACTTCTTACTTTAGAATGAAAAAAGGATAGAGGCTCATATATTAATTATTCCTTCCAGCTGGAAAAACAACGTCATGACTCAAAAATGTACAGTTAGGTTTAAAAGAAAACACCAAAACAAAAACACACAGTTTTTTTCTAAGAGCATTATGATTTCAAGGAATGTAAAATTACTTTCTGTTTATCTACTGCGTGTAGAAAAATGTAGAACTGTTGGGAGTGAATGCCAAAAATCTCAAGTCACTAACCTCAAGCAAGCAATCTACAAATTCTTATGGACTCCTTTAAATAATGAATCACTTTGAAGGCTTCCTCTTCCCTCCACCCATTCACATTACAAAATGAAAGGAGTAATAGCTTGATCTCATAAATGATGAGTCAACAATCCTAAAGAATGACAGGTCAAAAGACAGCCCAAACTTCTTATCCAGCTTACAGTTAACAATATAATAATATAACTCCACCTTCCAGGCAGGAAAGAAGTTGATTCCCACACTTTCTAAAGGTTAGGGGGAGAGAGAAGAAATCTAGAAGTGCATCTGCAGATCTTGCAAAAGCATTTGCAATGCAAGGATTTACTGGTGGTACACATTCTATCAAAGCTCATCCTCACAAAGGCAGTTGAGAAATTGAATGAAAACTGAGAAACTTGCTGGACAAAAAAAATAAATATGCCGTTTGAATAAGGAATAAATTTCTATTAAAACAGTTAATAAAGGGTCAGGTTTAAATGGAACAATGAAGTTAGTCTGCTTTTAGATCTTCTATAAGCAAAATGGAAAGTTCAGATGAGACAAAAGCAGGAAATTCTCCTTTGTGAAGCAGGTACAACATGACCTAGGTGCAATGTCAGCAAGTGTTGTCAAGAGAGCACTCACAAGTCTGTAAATAGTTTATAGTCACCGCTGAATTAGTTTGTCTGAATCTTCAAATTTGTTTACCTACACACGTGTACCTCCCCCAGGATCACTGATGCAGCACAGCTTCTGCAGGCTGAGCAGCTGAGATTCAGAGGAAGAGGAACAATGACCTGAAGGATTTCTTATTTTGTTTCCAACTGAAACATCAAGTGTGTGAAAGGGGGGTAAATATATCAATAAAGGCAAGGTTATTTCTTCTTCAGCATACATACCTAAAGTGATTTCAGATTCCATTTGTCCTGTTCCTTTTTATCCTTATGTCTCAAACCTCTCCAAAATCTCTGCCCAAACACCAATATGAAGCAAGGAACTGTCCAGTCAACCAACATTGCTTTCCTGTTTTTGGCTGGAATAAAGTTAATTTTCTTCTTAGTCACTGGAACAGAGCTGTGCTTTGGATTTAGTACGAGAATAATGTTGACAATACACTGATGTTTTGATTGTTGCTAACTAAGGGTTACCTTAAGTCAATGACTTTTCAGCTTCCCATGCTCTGCCAGCAAGCAGGTGCAAAAGAAGCTGGGAGGGAGCACAGCCAGGACTGTTCTTCAGAAAGAGTCAAGGCTTGCAGTTATTTCATCAATTCCTTTTCTAATGTGAGAGATCACCACTAGCTTCCTGCAGTATCATTTTAAAAGTATAAAGTATCATACAAACAGCTAATGGCTTTAAGATTAGGTAAAGTAACCAAGAGTAGCAGATTATAGTTCCACAGTTATCATTATCCCTTATTTTCTCTTCTGCTCTTCAACACTTATCTCTTCTCCTAGCTCTTGTGAATTCCATAAACTCTTCATTTAGAAAGCAGCACATGCAAGCCAGCTCTCTTCCCACTTTCCCCACCAGGCAAAAGGGAAAGGAGCACAGTCACTGTGAGCATCTGCCAGCTTCTTCCAGGCTGTTTCTGGTAGAATAGATTAAAAGCAAACACTTACACAAAGATTTCTCAGCAAGCAATTCTTAGAGAACATCAATTAAAATGATTACTTGGTGGATGGAATGGCATCCTCAAAACCAAGAAACACAAATCTGAGACATCACCCTGTTTATGAAATATTTACTCCTGTTACACATCAGTGAGGCTACACATCACTGAAAATGGTCCCAGCTATTAGTCATCCAGATTCTCCACTTCAAAAGCAACTCGCTGATCATCAAAAGACTTCTTGCCATTGTCAGGCAGACTCGAGAACATCCAGCACAGCAAGACACCAGATTTCTTCCTTTTTCGGAAGGGGTTAGGGACTTTCAAATAGGAGGATTAGAAGAAATTTCTCTCTGGGCACTTCCCCTTCCCGGCTTTTTCCAAAAAATTGTAACCAAAACAACCAAAACAAAAAAAATTATGTAAATTATTTGACATAATTTTCCGTTTCATGCAAAGACTTCAGTTTTTTCAGTCATTTCTCCCAACAAATCAACTCTAATGTAACTTTTTTCATTCTGATATCAGCACTTGGCTTCAATTAAAAATAGTGACTCCAAAATGTTACAATGGAAAAACATGGGTTTAAAAAACAAATGGTTTCATTATATTTGAAATACTCTACTGGAGAATTCAATTCTTCCTTGTTCCATAAATCAATAAGGTCGAAACCAACTGCCCTAGATAGTTGTTATTACAACTAATAGCTGTTTTATTTGCAAAACTGAACTTGTTCTTTTTACCTCTCTGCCAGAGGCAAAAGAAAGAACTTCAGAGTCCTGCTCTAAAAGCCAAGCTGAATTCTTTGCAAGCTCTGCATCCTTCACCAGCAAGCAGTGACTCATAGCTCATGCCTGTTGTTTGAAGCCCAAGGAAAATCCATCGCTGCAAAGGGAAACATATTTAACTGATGGCAGCAGAAATTGAAGGGTATCTATCAGGCCGGAGAGAAAGTGCTGAAAGTGTAATTTTCAGTTTGCCTGTCCTACATTAATGATTAATTTTGTGACAACTGCAGTAATTGCTGCTCAGCTCCTGATATCTTCGTTACAGCTGGAGTAGAACAAATTCAGAATTAAATATTTACATGAAACAATCAAAACCTCAGATTGCTATTTCCTATCCAACCATTACTAATTCAAGTGCACTTTAGTTCGAACATACACCTTGAATTAAACTTTAAGCTTTCGACCATTCCATACATACATATATTTTCAAAATATGACAACCCCGCACTTATTAAAATATGTTTGGCATAATAAAAATCCTCTTTGCTTCATTTATAGATGTTCAGGTTTCAAATATCTATCTTAAGTTTCTAAAACAGGGGAGAAAAAACCAACCAACCAACACATACCAGTGTTTTATAAAGCCTTCACTGGAAAAAAAAAGCCTCTAGTCCAAAACACTATAGTTTCCTAAGACATTGTGCTCCCTTGAAAGAAAAGGTAACTGAAATAATATTATTTTAAAATTCCTTATTATATGACTTTTTGTGGTAATTTGAAACATAGAAGGGTAATTGTTACAGCTAAAACTCAGTACAGAAACATTGCGACTCAAACAGGCTTAATATCTCACCTCTAATAAACCCTTTTATTTAAAAGACTTCAGTACTTCTTTGATGCAGCAGCCTTTCCATATTCCAAAGAAAAGCAGAATTTCTGCAGTAATGAACCATGATTTGTCCCCCGGTCTCTCAGTGAGGTACTAGCAGCTTAATAGCTTTTGGGAAAGTCAAACACACTGATTGAGGGCAAGTCTCTCCCTGCAAATAAAACTTTTTTTAGCATTCAGAGAACTTTCATAAAAGCACTGGTACAAGAGCCGGCAGAAGTGTGGTATCTCACAGTTTCTCCAAGAGGGCCTTTGAACTCGATAGTGCATAGCTTGGAGCTATTTTTACGGAACCTAAGAATTATTGCAAGAAATGAAGACGAAAAGGACAGCTTAAAAATAAAAAAAAAAAAAAA
>VYXC01010085.1:1166902-1219995 GCA_013397175.1 Platysteira castanea
AAAAAAGAAAAAAAAAAAGAAAGAAAAAAAGTTCATTCATCTTAGGTTTCTGATCCCTCTTAAGTGACATGAAAAAGCATTACAAGCTCACTGTTCCCTGAACCCTCAGTGCCAATCGCAGGCACTCATCTGGGGGGCTGCCCCTCCAGCTTCCTGCTTAAAAACCAAGTACAAGTGAAATCCTGTGGGCGCAGCCAGAAAAATATAGCATATCCACTCTGCCTATTGCATGAATTTATTATCCCACTGTACAGATCGGAAGAAAAACTGCTGCACAGCCCAGCCAAGCTGCAGAGGGAGTGTCCCTGAAGCACCCACCCAGACACGGACAAACTGCAGGTACTAAGGCTCTAAGGCAGGTGCTCTGTTTCCTTGCATATCTGAAAACATTGTGCTTTGCCAGATGAGGGCCAGGAGGACCAAGTGGCTATACAGTGTACAGATGATCAGAAAAGTGATCTGTTTCTCAGAAGGAAATTGTGACGTTTCTAAAGCATTCTAAACTTTGTCTGCCCAGTGAAACTTCCAACACCAACTGCACTGCCCCTGGCATGCAGCTGCATGGCAAGAACCAGGCCAACAGCAAGTATTATGTCAGGGTTAGAAACCAAGAGGTAGCAACAGAAATGTGTTTTCAGCCTTTTCCAGCTAAGGATTTAGTTTCCATTAGAAAGGAAAACCAAATCAGGCAGTAGTGAACCACAGAACTGATTAGCAGGCATATAACTCTGCAATGCAGTGTGTTACTTGCCAGTAACACATTGAATCAATAGCTGAATGACTTAATCACAAATCAATACAACTAACCCAGTTGTTCTTACTCATACATAAATATTCCAGATGATTCAAAATATGGCACTAGATTTACCTTGACAGAGCAGTGTTTGAGAACAGCCAAAGTCAGGGCAGTGCTCAAGCTCTCTGAGCAATATCTGCAAATGTGGAAAGGAGGATGTTAGGTAACCTACACCAAAGCCATCAGGCTGCTCTCACATAAGAAATACTGCATTTTACCATCCAGAGCTGGTTATCTAGAGGTCTTTAAAGCTCCAATATGAGAGATTTGGATTTCCCCCACCTTCTTTATCGGGTAAATTGCTATCAGCTTAGAAATTGGAGGTCGTCTTTGCTCTGTCCAACTGTGCAGGTAAAAAAAAAAGTTGATCAAGGACCAAAAGTTCCTTCACATTTTGCCACAATTACAGAAGTTATTCAAGGATGTGCTTAACCTGTCACCAGTCCTAAGAAAGTGAAGAAACACATATGCCTGTCAGATTTAGCAAGGTACATATTCATGTTTATGTTCAGACTGAAAATACCTTCAGCCAACTAATTAAAACATCAAGGTAGCTGAGCAATCAGGGCGTGATAGCAAACTCCTGCAAAATACTGATTTTAGATACTGAGTCAAACATTTAAACTACAGTCTCATCAGGGTTTAGCTAAGGGGAAGAATATCTATTATGCATTACTCTTTGCACATTCAAATCAGAATAGTGCTCACGTTTAAACCACGAAGCCAAAATATGCTCATAGAGTTCCAAATTCTTTTTGGAGATTAAGTCTGTAAAACACTTTAATTACACAAAGGTTGGGTTCACTTTTCATTGACTTTTTAACAGTCTCATTACATCATCAGCTCTTTTTGTCCTCCAAAGCCTTTATGTTACACTTATCAGATACAAGTCTGAAATATTAAAGCTAAAATTATTGAATATGTGACTAAACTCTTTCATCTTCAGGGTAGTCTACACAGGACAGAAGAAAGAGGCCCAAAACTGGTCTTCAGCATTTTGCCCACCATGTTGACTGGAGCTTCAGCCCTTCAGCCTCATCTGTGCTCCAGTTTGTAGGTCTTGGAGCTCAATGAAGAGACTCATTCAATGGTAAACCAGTGACCTTACCGAACGCGACATTTCCCACGTTCCAGTACAGTAAAAAGCTGAGTATCATAATCTTGCCCCTGCGGTCCTTTTTCCCAAACTAAGCACAGCATGTATGTAACTGCCTGTGTGTGGGTGCACAGATTTCATATCAAGACTAAAAATATAAACCCAGTCTGAAACCCAAATAGATTTATAAAAGCAATTATGTGTGTGAACCACTCTGTGACTCCCTTTGGAAAAAATACCCACCTCTACACATTAGTCTAGACAGAGTACAACAACAGTTACCACATATAAGATACAATTTAGAGACAGCCATAAGGAGTGGAAAAAATACAGAACAAATTCTTTTGACAAAACAGAAAAAAGATATGGTGCAAGCTATACGAAAAGAGGGCTGAAATATTCCATAAGTCTGCCTCAGATTTTTTCCACAGTGTCAAATATCTAACTCTATTGTCAAACAAGCAATTAGCAACTAAATCTCTGCAAGAAGAGGTCAAGGATAAGAACTCATCCCAAGGCCAAATCAAACTAGTGAGGACATCAAGAAACAGGTCTGCAAAAACTGATGATGTACTGTAGAGAAATAGATTAGAATATATAGAAATGATGTACCCTCTTTTGGAGATAACTGAATCAGCATTCTGTTGCACTAATTTTCCTGTGAGGAGACAGATGAACCTTTATTGCATCCCCTGGCTCACTGGCTGGTGTAACCAAAAAATCCAAGTTGAATTCATCAGTATGTGCAAATCAGCAGCAAATTTTATTTGTAATGTATAAGAAAGGTATAAGTTCTTTCTGAAGCCTCTATTTCTCTGAAATGAATTTGAATTTATACTTGAGAAGAGAAAAAAAGTACTGTGGGAGGACTGGATATGATTGAAGGAGTCTGCTATGCCCATCCTATAATCCCTTACTTTGAATGCCCTACATAGCTTCTACAAATTGAGCTGAAACATCACAAGCTCTTAAATTAGAGCTTTAGGCAGAGGCCTAAAGCCAGACTGGCAGAATCTGTCTGTACTGAAGTTTTATTTTGGATAGAACTGTCACATCTCTAATATTAAAATGGAATTGTCTAAATAATTTATGACATGCTAAGTGTGTGAAGTGCATGATCAAGGCACTGTTCCCAGAACAAGGAATATAGGTTTCACTTTCTGAAAAATCAAAATATTATATTTAGAATGGTGAAATCCCTGCATCTGCAGATTCAGATATTATCTGAGCAAAATTAATTCATATGTTCTACACTTACGGTTAACAAATGAGAAAGACCAGATTCAGTAACCAAATTATAACTGCAGAGAACTGTAGGCTGAACTAACTTCCCTGGACTTCTACAAGCATAGTCCTCCTATAATCCTCCTTCTAAAACAGAAGACTGGAACGCTTCTAAGGTGCTAGGAAAGGCCAACATATCCACTGAGTTTGTGAATTTGTGAACAGAAAAGATACAGCCTCAGAAAGACCAGCATTACGTTCCCTGACAATTTTGCATATGACTAAGAAAATAACAACAAGCATAAAGCAGTTCATGACATTATTCCCCAAAGCCCATGAGATGACATGGCACTTTTGATCCACGCATGAAGATCAGATCAGCTAGGTACATGTCAATCACTCCTGACTCTTCTTAGATTACCAAGACAGAACTGTGATAAATTGCAGCTACTCCAATTTCTACTAAGTAAAATGCACCAAAGTGAGTGCAGCCTGCTTCCCTGCTGGGCTGTCCTCACAGGGAAATATTTCTTCCTCACATGCAGTCTGAACCCCTTATTTCATCTTCTGCAATTTCTTGCCTTTCACATTCTGCCCATGCATGGCTGAAACCGTGATAAAATAACCTCTCCACAAGCATGCAGGGCTGCTGCTAAGAACCCCTAAGTACGTCCCTGCTCCCAGCCCTGCTCCCTCAGCCTCTTCCTACAGGGCAAGGGTTCCCACCCTGACCACCATGGGGGCCTCTGCTGAATGTCTTTCTTGCACTGAGAAGTGGGCTTGCCCAAAGCTGCATGTAGTAGCCTAGATACGGCCTAACAAGTGACTTGTAGAGGGAGTTAATCAATCCCCTGTTTTGCAAGTGATGCAGCCTGACTGTAGATTTTGTGACCACAACCAGAATGGTTGTTCCTCCCATTTGTTTTCCGGGCCTCATGCATTCATACACATAAATTTTATACAGGTGTCTTTTGCCCTGTTTCATTGTTTCTGAGATGTCTCTTGTAACTGCCATTCTGCATTCTCATGTATGGTATCCTTACTTCCCAAGTTGTCCCTTATTTAAGCTCTCCTCATCAGGCTGGCCAGCCTGTTGGCAAAGGTGCTGTTGCCCCATTTGGTCAGGTAGATCCTCCTCTCCACAGCAATCCTTCATCTTTAAAAAGAGTCTTGTAGCTGTAAAAGCCAGTTTTCCACCTAAAACACCAGCTCTAACCAGGTCTCCAATAGAAATATCAATCTATCTTCCATCTTTCCTGGTTCTGCACAGGTTGTTCCCCTCCTCCTACAGGCAGGTTGCTGCATCCTCCTCCCCTGCCCCAGCCCAAGCTCCAGGGTTCTGCTGAAGGTCTGTGATGTAGCAGGGGAGCTGCTGGAGGAGAGACCTGCCCCGCAGAGCAGCACCACCCAATGGTACCCACCTCTTGCATCCTCAGCTGTGGCAGCCCAGAATATTCCTATGACGGTCCAGGGGGGTTCGAGACCCTGCCAGACAGTTTCCGGACCTTGGCAGAGTGCCCAGAATACCATCTTCGAACATTGCCCTTGGGACCATCTGCCCACACTGAGAGATGAAATGAATAGTAGAAAGAAAGAGTGTAATTAGCTTATTTTTATCACTGGGTGTTTGTAGTTTTAGATTTATGGAAGTACGAGGGAAAGAGGTTAAGATGGAGGGCAAAGGGCGTTGCCTTTCTCCTTCCTCCTTCTTCTCTCCCCTCCATTTTCCTCCTGTTACGTTAGATAATAGTATTGGTGAAGGTAGCACTGTCATGTTAAGAAAAGGTAGAAATTAATTGGAATAGATTGATAAATAATCATACGTTGTAGAACTCAGTTGGCTTTCCTGAGAGAGATAAAAAGGTACAGACGACCTCTTGGGAGGTCACTTCTGCTGTAATTCTTCAGAAGCTGGACATGCTGTCCTCGCTCCGGACACTTAGAGATAAGAAATAATAAACAACCTGAACGCGATATAGCAGAAGTCTCCACTTCTTTTTATGGCTCGGGCACGGGACTTTTAACATCAAGAAACAGCCGAAAAACATCACAGAGATCACTAACAAGTGGTCGGTAAGACTCAGCCGAGTTTGGCCAATTTCTAGTTGCTTCAAGATTTACACTATTCCCTTAACACAGATTCTTCCTCAAAAAATGACCAATATCTATCCCCTCATTAAACAGCCCCAGGAAGACATGGGACTGATCCTGAACCAACAGAGCAACCCCCAAAAGGTATTTTGGTTATAGGAAGGCAAATAAATAAATCAGGAAGTTCCCTACCCTTTATGTGGTTGTCTCTTCAAGAAGCTGTCACTAACCAGTTTCTTCTCTGCACTTCACTGTAACACAGGCCCCCACCATTTCACAGTTTTTCAGTCCAATACTAACTAATGAAAAGGGAAGTCCAAAGAAGTTGCAGGAGGTTCAGAACAGCACCATGAACAGAGGGACACAAACAGGCTATGGGCATACAACAGGTACACTTCTCGTAGCCACTGAGAGTAATTATTACATAAAGTTAATCAAGAGTATCAAGCAAAAAATAGATTTCTTATAAAGATAAAATTTTCACTCCCTGTGGTGACAGTCAGTGCTGTTTTGAGTTGTAACAGCCCTCAAGAGATGGCAAATATATAGATGCACTTTTAATCACTGCAAAATGCTGACAGTCAGTTCTTTCCCAAATCCTACTGGAAGGCATTTTTCATATATTGACTCTAACAGTCACCCTCTCAATTACTGTAGACACAAACTGTTATTATATATCAATGTTAATATAATTATGTTAGCTACCAAAAGGGGGTTTTTTTAGAAATGACTTCCTGCAAAATATTTCAAATTGAACTTGAATAAGCACTTCTCAGCAGAAAAGTGCTCTACTGAGACTTTAAAAGCAAGTCTGAATTCAGTTCCTCTCATAACACACCTGATGTTCTCTGCTCCCTGACTTTGCTCAGCTCACTTGCAGACATGCTGGTTATTCTCACTCCTGCACCTTTCTCAAGCCCTACCGAAGACCATTCAAATTATCAGTACTGGGCAGAACCCGCAACAGAAAAACTTCCAGCATTTTGCAGTTGTCAATGCAATAGAAAATAAGCTGCAGCCTTACTTCAAAGGAGTTTATTTCCCAGGTAAATCCTTTGGGTGATAAATCTTGTTGAAGAGTCTCTCCATGATGCAAAGAGAGGCTCTCTCTGAGCTGCCCTCGGGATTCCCTGGGAAGCTGGAAAGCCAGGCTAGGGACCAATAAATGTGCTCAAAGACATTTAAGTGCTTGAATTACTCCTTGAGTTTTTCTGCTCAAAAATGCCAAGGTAAAACCCAGCTTATATGGCTTTGGTATGAAATCAGACCCTAGAAGTCTTCAAAGCCAGAACTGAATTAATCAAAAATTTTTGGTGATTATTTGGAGAACTTTGCTTTGTGTGGCTTAAGATAACATACTATGAGAGAAGGGGGGCTTCGGCTGTGAGTGAGCAGAATAACAAAAGGCATTTGAAGAGTCCTCCCAGCAGACTGAGAGACGAGATCCTTCCCCATTACTCAGCAGTGATTTGTACCTCTCCAGCAAGAACTGATCTCTCCTGTCCTGCACAGTGACACCAGTTACTGACTGCCACAGAAAACTTTTACAAAGTCCCAGGTATCCATTAAGACAATAACATTTTGAAAAGTGTAAAAAGGTAGTCAAAATGTAGGAAGTCTCCCTTGAATTTTAAGTATTATTTAACTCTGTTTATAAATATTGAGTTCCTTCTGCTCTCCAACAGCAGAAAACAAGCTAGCAGTTTGCAAGAGCAGGAACCAATCTGAATAAACATGGGTGATGTCAAACAAATCTATTTACATGTTGGAACCCTGGATCCTGAGAATTTTAATCTCGTGGTGCTGACAAGCACTGATCCTCAGAAGCACACTGCATTTGACCTGAGGCCTTGAAAAAGGCTTCCAAGCTTATGTGATAGCACTGAGATTGCTAGTGTGTAATTAATAGAAGTGTGTTATATCACTGAGTGAAGATATAGAATTTTAGGTTTTGGGATATAGTAATATATATAGAGGTAACAAGATGGAGGAATTAGGGTGGTGGTTAGTACTTCTTTCTTCTTCTTTTTCACAGGTTTGGGTAAGTTTGTAACTGGATGAAAAAGTCCGCAATGCAGAACTCAGGTTGTTAGATCATTGGGGTATAAGCAAAAATAAATTTGTTGGCATTATATAATTGGATAGCTTGGGGTAGAAAAGGCCTTGAAAGAGGGACTCTGCAGCCATTTTCCACCTTGTTAGCATAGAAGCCGAACTTGTGTAGCTGTACCATAGATAAGAAATAATAAACATCTAAGCCACAAAGAAGAATCTGTGTCTCTCGTGTTTTAATCCAAGCTCTGAGTAAAAGAACAAGATTAAAGGAAAACAGAAAAAATCAACATTTACCAAGCAATAAGTGAGAGACCAATAAATTACTCTTTCTAGAAAGTGAAAATTTGGTATTTCCAGAAATCACATTAGATTTTTTTTTCCTAGTTTTAAATTCATATTTACGCCTGACTCCACCAACAAACACTTATATAATAAAAAAAAATATGTCAATCCATTTTATTAGATATGGAAAGCATTTAATTTTATGCTGGATGCAAAGGCAAATGTAAAGATTTTGAAACAGTGAGTTTTTAACATTTACTCTGAAACAAAAATAGTAGAAAGAAGCTGTGAATACATAATTAAATCAAAGCAACAGTATGCTATACTACTAGTCTGGAAATCAACTTCCCCTCCCATCAAACATCATGACTTATTTTAAAAAATGAAAAAAAAAAAAAAGACCACAGGAGTTAATGTATTTTTAAAAATATCCAACAAAGAAAACCAATAACATATTCTGATTTTTAAATCTATACACTCAGACTCAGCTTTGTAGCTGTAGAGTAATGTACAAATACAAATCAACTTCACCCATTTCACCCCAGTACTTGTGGAAAGGCAGTCAAAAGAAGTGAGAAAATCACACACATATCTGAAGACACAGACCACAGATAAGAAAGTCAGGAAAACTTGATCTTCTAGAGACCTGAATTCCTAAAGCATTTTCCCAATTTACTAGAAAATAAAGCAAAAAAGTCAGTTTATGTCAGACAGTTTTAGAACCACATAAGGACACTAATTTGAACTTGGCATGCTACAGTCAAAGAAAATGAGTTCAATTTGAAGGCAATAAAAAAGTCAGTTATGAGCTAGAGATTGAAATCATTTGTGCTGAGACTCTCATTCATCTACTTGTGCAACCACTTCGTGCAGGTGTTGCTTTACTGCCATAGTTCTATGTAAGAGTAATAAACACATCTGCTAGGAACTCTTAATTATAGATGACAAACTATAAATCACCAGCTTGTTGCAACATCAGAAGGCTCAACATGTGATCCATCATATCTACAGTCCCAAGAAATAAATTAACCCCTCTGTTTTGTTTAGTAGAAGACATAGATTTATTATATTTATTTATGAGCAAGACACAACTAGGGCCATGCTTGTCTTGAGTATTGCTTTTGTCCACTCTTCTGCCACTGCCTGCACTGTTTTGCACTGATACTATTTGATACCCCCTTCCATGTAAGGATAAAACAATGTAAGGGGCAAAGCAGTGGAAAAGCAAGTACTGTATCTGAAGGCACATGTAATCCTATAGGATATATGCTTTCGTTAAGAACAGTCCTCTTCATTAACTCCCATGAACTAAAAAAAACCAAAACAAAACAATATAATCCAGGCAAATAAATTATTAAATATTCCCTGAGAAAGCACCAACTACACACATATGTATGTATCTGTATATATTCACAAATGTATTTTGTCCAAGTGACTCCTGTTGTAATCTAGGCAAGTGATTTTTCAGATGTTCACTCTTAGATATTACAAACAAGCCTGAAACATATTTGGAAATTTATCTGCTTTACATGAACAGTGACAATCGTTCTTCAATGTCAATAAGAAGAAAATCAGTTTGACAGTTGGGGGGAGAAATATTGACAGCTGAAATCTGTTTAAATCCTGGGGTACTGGAAAAGGACTTCTCACAATTATTATATTTCACTACTCTCTAAGCTCACCCATGTTGTTTTACATTATAATGGTAATAAAAGTCAGGCGTGCAGGCAAGAACTTTTTACTGGAAGGAAAAACTGGCTATGCTGCAGGAACACTCTGCCAGGAGGAACAGCAGGTGAACATATTAGTCTTCTGTGTGTCATAGGGTACTATAACCACAGCAGGACTAAATTACTCTTCAGAAACACATCTCCTTGAACATCATTACTGAGATCACCCACATGAAGCTATATGCTATTACTGATGATACAAACATAGACCTTTATACTCCATCTGAGCAGAAAAAGCCCAAATTCTAGCGTAAACCTATCCAAATTAAAAAGGCCACAAAAAATGCTTTGTTGTTTCTTATGAGAAATGCATTTAGTATTGTTGGGGAAATCTTTAATTGTAAAAAATAGTGTTGAAGTCTTATGAATGCCTTCAGCCTAAAGTGACAGTGCTTAGTCCTGTATTAATGTGCACAAGTGATAACCCCAGCCCTTAAAAGTGTGGGCCTGAGCAAGGCTGCTAAGAAGGTATATCTTGGCCAGACCACATTGCTGGCATGCACCCAAAGACAAGAAACTTTTTTTGGAGGTCTGTAACCAAAAAAGAGTAATTTGAGGTGTTGCGGTGGGGTCTCCACAACCTTCCCTGGCAGACAGCTTTGGCTCATAGAAAGAATCAGGAACAATATTCTTGATAGATGTTCATAGATGTTTTATTCCTCACAGCCTTATGGCTGGGCCTGGCACAGACCGCCTGCACACACTGCTCACAAAAGACTGCCCCAGAATCATGTGAACATCAACCTAAGTACAGGAGTCTTTGGGCGGAGACTTTACATTTGAAATGACCAGTGAGGAATGGGATTTAGGTACAATAGCATCAGGGAGCCTAGAAACCCCATGTAACCCTACCATGCTTCCACTCCCACGGCCCATCCCCCCCAGGGGGAAACCTCCACACTGAGGAATGGTACATTCCCCAAACAACCACCAGAGACCCTCAAAAGACCCCTACTCTGATGTAAATAAGTTTTGAGAAGTGCTTTAAATATGCCAAAGAATTTGCAGGAATGTTTAGCATATAGGCATGAGTTTGGGGAAGTGTAATGAATAAGTTATATAGATTTGAACTGTCTGTTAGGGAGCTGCTCCATGTGGATTAGGGGCAGATACTCTCCTCACACTCAGTGCTGAAAATAAAAGTGATGCCGCTTTCTAATACTGAAATAATAGTGTTAGGGTCTTATTCCCAGCTTTTGGTGACAGTATGGAGACTGTGTTTTGTCACTCCCTTTTCAGATTTCAATTACCAGTTTTGTGTACTGTCATTCCCAATAACACAGTGTTGTGGGTTCATGATAGACCAAAAGCCCTACAAACAGAAGTATAGGTATATTCTGGCATTCCAGCATTTTGACCAAAAGAAATCCTGCTGCTTGACATAATAATACAAGTATTACATATTTGAACAAAGTTGCCACAGCAGGAGACTACTGTGAAAAGCAGCTAACAATAACAACATCTGCTTAAAAAACAACCAACAAAAAAAAAGCTTTCCAGTCTATAAAATTATGTACATTCTCTCAAGAGACCTGATACTGCTATAGGTAGCAGAGGATCCTCACTGAAAAGGACAAGTAGGATTATGCAGTTTAGGAAATTAATCCTCCATCAGGTTTCAGGAAGGAGTTTTGGTTTCTCATGTATCTTGAGAAGAAATAAGCTCCTGATTTAAGTGAGTTTATAATCACACACTAATTAAATTATAAGGTATAAATTAAGCTCTATTGCTTAATAGATTAGCTATTTCCAATACAAGGCCCAGGTCACTGCTGCCTTAAATCCAAGGCCAATGAAAAAACCAAAATCAATTATAACAGCAGTATCACCTATCTTTCCTCCCAGTCTCTCAGATTCTACCAGCTAGCTCAAATAAATATCCACAGTGTTACACCCAGTTACACCTGGCCTGCGCTCCCAGTTAAGGTTTGGCCCATCCTGTAAGAGGCAGCAGCTGACCAACTCTGGTCATTACACACACCCTGCCAGTTTTGACGAGTGCTACAGAAGAGACAAACACCATTGTGCTGATCCTTGCAGTAAGGCCAAGGAGGTTGGAATGGATACAGGGCCTAATGCAATTGCAAAAAGCATCAACAGCTTATCCACTGCATTAAACTCATGTAAACAGCCAATGTACTAAAAGCTGCTTTAACTTTCCTCAAATTCTCCGCACAATTGATCCACAATCATCTGAGTGCTCACCGAAGCTTAGCATCCTTTTTTCCATTGATTGCAAATGGCCTGTTTGCTTCTCTAATATGTGTTACAGTGAGCATCATGGTCAGTAGAAAAGGCTGTTTGTTGGCCGTGTCTAGCTATCCTAGAAACTGTTATACGCAGGGTATGATGGTTCTGTGTTTTCTTTCAAACCCTGGGGGAATATATAAATGAAGCATTTAAACTGAGCCCATGCTAGGCATCTATGAGATAGGTTTTCAAGCTCTCCTGCTATCTGAAACAAGAATGATGAACTTACTACAATTAAAACTGGATGTACAAGTACCAATATCATAAAAATCATCTCCAAACTTGGAAATAGTTGTCAAATCAGCTGGAAAACCTGATAAAGAGGACATGAATGTAAAGGCCAAAGAGACAACTTCTCCTCCAAACAGTGATAAGGCCAGAGGCAGAGAACGGTCATTGTGGAGAAATGTCTGCAATCACCACCAATGCCTATGCTTCATTTACTAGTTTCAAATACTTTAGCAAAATCCTTTTGCCTTAGAAGGCAAGAAAAATAGTAGGTGCAAGTTAGCAATTCACATCCTGATGAGAAGCATGTCCAGGTAGATAAAAGCCAGAAAGTCCTTTCAATTCGTATTTAACTGCAATTAATTTGCAAGGCTGTGTGATTCTTTTAGTGGTGATCAGGCTAAGAAACAAAGTAAGTATCAGATCTGTCTGAACTAAAACATTTGTTTGAAACATTTAAACCATGTCCTAATAAAAAAATCTATTTCTATAAACTACAGCACCAGTTTCAACAAATATTTTAATACCCCTGCCACTGACATTACTTCCCCCAAATCAGTAAGCAGGTAAGCAGTTACGTAGCCTTTAGGGAAGGTTTTTATTTGTTTTAAACAAAAAAGATTCAGTAACCATTAATTCCTCTCAAATAAGAGGTTTCAGGAAACATTTTCTTTATAGATAAGCATAAGCAAAGAGTGGCCAGAATTCACTGCAATGAATGTTGTTCTTAGAACTATTTGAACTCAAACTACTTGAGGTAAAATTTGCATATTACTTCAAATAAATAGACATAGCACCCTAGAATGTCATTAATAAGAAGAAAATTTTAAAAAGCATTGTCTTAAAAAATTAATTCAGAGAGGTTTGGGGCAGTGAGAATGTGCATTGTTACTTTGTTACTTTGTATCTTCCCTACCAACTGCAGTGATCTGCAGGACAATGAATCCAGGTGGTTTTTTGTTCATTTATTTCTTGACTAGTAAATGCAATTATCTTGAGCTCATGCAAAAACATTTTCAAAGGAAACCCCATTAAAGTGGAATATGCGTTAGTTGTTCTTATTTCTAGCAGAACAGCATGAAATTCTGAGTTTAATTAAGCTTAAAATACAATGTCCTCTTTAATATAATGTACCTGTATTTCTCATGCTTCCTTCCTCCATTTCTCACAGCTTGTTTTTTAAGGCTAAGAAAATTCTGCACTCAGAGAAGACAGAAAACTTGTAAATTATTGCTAACCTGTAAGTGAGGTCACCTACACAACTGCTTTTAGAAGATGCTACATAAAGGGGTTTTTTCTGCTTTTTACAAGGAAGATTTCCATTTCAATGTTTAATCCTAATGATACACAGGGCCTGCATCTGGCACTATAGAGATGCCCGATTGCATCCACAACACCTTCCTGGAACCACTGAGCACAAAGATTTAGGTTCCCACCCAGCCCTTCAGTGAAGAACATGCATGTAGCACGTAACTTCAGAAAATTAGTGCATTAACACCTTAACTGACAGCCTGTGTGCTTAGACATGGCAGGCACATGTTGTAAAATCAGATCACCAGTTTACTATCAATTAAAAGTAGTAAACTCCTTTTTTATATATGCATATAAACATCCTCACAGGGCAAAGACAAAAAAAATTCACTGCAGTAGTGATATATTTATGGTACTTAACTATTTAGAGTAGGTAACTTTGGAAGACTTCAACATCAGGGAAATTCAGATTCCTGTGCACTTTCCTAAATTAAAATATTTTTGCAATTTTTTTGTCCTCTAGAAACAGAATTAAGTTCACTAACTCAACACAGTGTTCATTCTTCTTGAAACTACAGACATAAGGTACACCTAGTATTTCAACCTTGCTCTGCTTGCATATGGCAAACAATTATCTACTGCAATGAGAATGACAGAACACAAGCATGATATTCCACTGTGTGCAAACACTGCATAATTCATTATTTCACTGTTCATCCACTGTAATTATGTTCTTGAGGAGGTTTATTCTTATTTCTTTTCATCCATTCACTGGTGTATGTATTGGTATCAGAGGACTTACAGGGGAGGCTTTAAATATCAGAGGAAATCAGGTCAGTGTCTTTTTCCTCAGGGAAGCCCTGAAATTAGAGGTGGTGGGAAGTATTGCTTGAGAGACTCAAAAGAAATCTGCAACAGAAGGCACAATGATAGTAGATCCTCCACAGACAGTTCCCTGACAACAAAATAAGCTATTAAATGAATAGAAACCAAATTCAGCTTTAGAAGTCCTACAGTGAAAATGGTTAGCGGCTGGGAGAATATTCTGTCAAATAATCATTACAGGCTTGCTCTAGCCCTCTGCTCTCCCTAAAGCTCATGCTTTTAGCCACTGTCAAGGGAGAAAAATATAAGAAAAAAAGACTTCTCAAAGACAGCCTGCTGAAAAAGACTTGGACTATAGTCAAACAATTCACCCCATGACCACGACCCTGATGTCTTTAAACTCACATCATCTTTTTCATTTTCTTATTACCAGAAATTATTACTTTTGGAATAAATGCTGTGCAGGAATACAAATTCTGCCTTTGGCTGATGCATTCTAAGGCATTAGACTTGTGCCTTAAATATCATGGCACAGCTTTAGTAAAAGCTAAATAAACAAGCAACACTAGTACAGGGTACATCAGTACTGCATAATAAAATATTGTGATGCATGAACAAGACACTACTAATAAGATCAAGAAGTGTAGATAGCAGATAAAGGGGTTTTGCTTTAAGCTGATTAATAAAATACAAAACCCACACTACACTCTTTAGCTCAAGTTTACATAAGCTGACGGAAAAACCCCCAAACAAACCCAACAGGAAAGGAATAAAATCAAGCAGCAGCAATGCAGTTTATGAAGGTCTGAGAGAAATGAGGAGAAAATAAGTATTTACAGGCTGTAAGTATTATAGGTTCTAAAATAAGAATTTATGGGCTCTACAATCAGGCCGGACTCAGACTAAAATTCAGCCCAAAGCAAGTCCTCCACTTCCACTTTTATTGGTGGGAACAGTTGGGAGTCTCACCTACAACTTTAAAAATGGCAACTCTGCAGTCCTCTTCCACCTCAGAAGGCAGTCCTACCATACTGCCAAAGAAACTTCAGAGTTTCTGTGTGTCTGCTTACATATCCCTTTCACTCCAACAGTTCTCCCGCATTTGAGCAGTGCTTGAGGACTCTAAACCCAGTAGAAATGCTGCCACCACAGTGACTGTTTTACAAGGGCTGCAGGAGGTAACAATTTAGGATATGCAAGGCCATCAGTTGATAGTTTTATGTTTAGCTCCAGTAGGCCATTGTAGCTACATGCTGAGTCACAGCAGTTACTTTCCAAGCAAGTACTTTCTTAACTGAACGTTCCTATACTTTCAAAAGTAACAATCTCTTTTTTTTTAATAATCTTGTAAAAGAGAAAGTGGTTTCTTCTTTCAAAAACTATTTCCAACTGTGAGGATGTGACATGAATTATAAATTCACTAGTGTAGCTATAAGCACGCAAACCATCCCATAGATATTCTTTCCAACAGTCTTGTTTGAAAATTTATTACCAGCTTTTCTCTAGGTACCTTCCAACTCACTACCTGCTCTCCTGTTTCCCATAACTAAACCAAATTCACAAGACAGATATTTTGTGCTATGAAAAAAAACTTCACTTTGCATGTAAGTCGAAGTAGAGCCTTCTCTTTTGGAGCTCTCTAAGGGCTCATTGCAGCAGGCCAGGATTTTTCTAATTCCTTTTAACTTATCTAGAGTGTAATGGTCCATTCCAATAATAAAAACCTTAGTAGATCAATATAGACCAAGTTTTCGTCCAAAAAATCCCACATCCCGGAATCTATTATTTTCACTTTAATGTTTTTAATCCAGCTTTGATAATTTTGGCAGTATCTCCCCAAAACATTCCACAACTGACCTCTCATGAAAGCCTGTGAGAAATTTGCACATTGTGACTTTGGAATTAACAACAGATATAAACAGTACATTTCCACCACCCCTACACCTGCAGCACCCTGGCATGCCCAACTTGTCACTCAGAATGCCTTCACTTCTAGTTAATTTTACTTTGACACAAAGCAAGCCAAGCCAACAGAAACTCAACTGGCCAAGTTCATAGAAGAAAAATACATGCAGGTCTAAGCAGCCACCATATTGCTGGGCATGTAGAATATTTCCGAGTTTTAGAAATTTCAAATGAACTCTTATAACATGGGCTTCCACCTGATACAGAAAATAACAGAATATAGATATTTCATGGAATTAAACCAGGGATTTTTGTCAGAGAGATTTTGAACGTTCTGCCACATTCTAATGCTGAAAAATGTGGATCTTCTCAATCACCAAGGCCAAGAAAAAGCTTGTCATGCTCTCATTATAAAGTATGAGAGATTACAGTCAAAGTAACAAATAGTTAAATGGCAGCTATAGTATATTGCTTTGAGCAAAACTTTGTAAAGAACAGGACGTCTGTAAGAAAGCCTTGCTCTGCTAATGTTCTCATTTACGAAGTTTTTTCCACTTTCCTTAGAGTAAAGTTTAGTATTTTCTTGAGGATACTTGGTGTTCATTTCCAACCTCAACTTCGTTAATGAACCATACCTAATAAAGCCAAAGTAAGCAACTGCAGCTTCTATATTATCAGCTGTGACCGGACCCTGTTGTTTATAGAACCTGATTCAGTAGGACTGTTGCAAATACTATGGCACTGCAGAGCTGGTTGCAGTACAGCTTTTTTTTTAAAACCCAGGTAAATCTTATTCATGAGATTTCACATCAGCTCTTCTGTAAACTGGACAATCATCCGTCAAGTGAGATCAAGTATGTTGTATTAGCCAACCAAGTAAAAAAGCAAGAATGTGGAAGCAGAACCTCTCCCCACAGGAGACACTGAAATGTGCTATAACCGCAAATTGGAAGTAATAAACACCAAATTAGAAAGGGCAGCAATCTTCTTATCTATTGCAGTGTTTCAATTGGGAAGGAGAGAAGGGAAGGAGGGGATATTAGGAAACAGGAATGGTTTCAACACTAGAAGTTTTAATTTAGTCTGTAGCTCAGAAATACAAGTGGTATAAGTGGGCTTGTACCTAAAAAGTTTACTTGAAATTTCAGGAGGTATTTTTGTGTTGCCTCTGTGAGCTACTGAGTCAATATCAGGCTAAAAAAGCACAAACTTTCCATTTCTGAGTGAGAATAGGGAGTCTTCTTATTTTTTCCTAGGTGAGCAGGAATACAAGCACCGAGACCCTTGTTTCACTCACAGTGTACCCCCCACCCACTTGCTACCCAACAATATAAATGGCATGAGAGATAGTAATTGTAGCAAATAGTCCTCAAACTCTCAATCCTTAAAATGCCTCTATACCAGAAGAAAAGATTTGAAATCATGTTGAAAATTTTGAAGTCTTCCAAGTGAAATTCAGAAACTACAGACAAATAAACCTGACAACCGCAATTCTTCAGAACAGCATTAGGTGGGCATGACCCACCATAGAAGAATCAGCAAAGTTTTTGTCAAGGGGAGTCGCAGCTCCCAGATTACTACATTTTAAGAAAGAACAAAGAAGATTCAGCTGATAACAGTCTACTCATTTTGCTGCAGGCCCTTCAAAAGGATTTGTGAGGAGAGCAAAGAGCCATGAGAAGAATTTCACATGGTTTAAATAAAGGTCACAATAATAAATAATCACAAAATGTTAAAAGACAAGAAAGCAGCCATTTGTTTGCCTACTCTAATCCCTCAGTGGAGGGAGGGACCTTGCAGTCCTATATATTCATAATCAATTTAAGAAAAAAAAAGAAAAGGAGAGCCTAGGACAACAATACACAACTGGGGTATGCTCCATTTTTGTCAAATTTTGTCCAGCTATTTATAAATATTTGAATTCTGAATAAGAAAGAACATAAAAAATTTTGAAGAAGAGAGAACATTTAGAGGGAGGACACACATGAAGAAAAAAACTTCCTCCAAACCTTCAGTGGAAAAAGTGATTGTGAAGAAAGGGTCTGAAATCAGAATAAAAGCAGTCCTCTGGTGAAATGCTCACTGAAAAAGACACCTTTTCAATGCTGAAATAAAAAACTGAAGGGAACCAAGACAGAAGGATGGGAGAACCACCAAACAAGGGACAAAAAACTTGCTATCAAACTAAAAGGAACAAAACATTTTTTAAAAGCACTTTCTTTTAAATTCATATTTCTTAACTGAAATTGCAGTAGTCCCAATGCAAAACCCTATTTGCGTCCAAAAAAGCAACCGAGAAAGATAGATGAGACAACTTTCAGGTACCTGAAAGACAGGAGACTGTGGGAAGCTACTGTAAGGAGAGAGATATACAGAAGGCTCAGGAGAAAGGGGGAAATCAAGCACAGAGAAGAGCAACACAATACAAGGATTGTCACAGCACTTTTCTTCATTCTGTAGGTTCGTGACAAGCACTTGCTGCCATTTGTCATAGACTGGGTCTCCAGTGAACCTCATGTCCAGCCTAAAGCCTCCAAATACTTCCAGAAGTGACTGTACAGATTAAAATATAAGACAGACAAGCAGGTGTTCGAAGCGCTCATCCAATGAATTGTGCAGATCATAGCTGCAATTTAAGTCTGAAGGACAATTTAGCACATGTAACATCAGTACTTTCGTGCAGCATGTAAACTCAAGAATACAGTGGTCTAGCACTTCATTTCCCTGACATACTGAGACTATTATACTATCAGCATAATCCACATTGCCCTAAGTAATGATATATCAGTGCCACCTTAAAACATTTATAATCAAATTACTGTGCTTTTAGTACAACCTAAGAATTATTGAAGGAAAAGGTCATGATGCCTAAATAATGAACCTGCTCAGAAATCAAAACTTCTAGAATTAGCACAGCAGTTTTTGAGACTAAAATCCTGGTTTGCACTGGAAGATTTTGAGTCCTAAACTACAGCAATTTTATTTTGCTTGTCTTGTTAAAGACAAACTTCAAGCAGACTTTCACTTCTTGCAAGAACTTTTGTTTGTTAAACATCGAAGCTTCTGTCAGTCTTGGTGGTGTAAGTGAGCAAGGGAATACTATCAGAAATTGAAAGAACTGAAGGAAAAAAAACCCATAGTCCCCACTAACAACACTGAAAAAATTCTATTTGCATATAAATAAGATAATGCAGGAACACATCTCAATATTGAGATCAAAATTCTAATTCTGCAGAAAGATTCTGCTGAAACAATAAGATCTGACAGGAAAGGTCAGAGAGTTAATGAAATAATAGGGCCTTAGGATGGAAATAATAAATAATACACAGTTTTATACATTATTATGCAGCTTCGTACAATAAGGCACTTTGTAGAAGAATTGATTATGACACTACATGAGAAAGTCATAAGCCATCAATCTGGCATCAAAATGAGAGATTATGATTCATTTGGAGAATATTCAGATGTGAGCCACATAAGTGTTTTGGGAAATGTAGTATAAAATATCCCCCAGCTAAAGTATTAATGCTGAGGTGAAAGTCATGGAAGTCATTCTGAAAAGGTGAGTAATTGCCATAAAGGGGAGGATTGGCACAACCACTTTTAATCACTGCAGCTACTTTTAGTATATATTCATTGTAAAAGCCTTTGCAGAAAATACTGGACTAAAATATGTACCTCTTATCAATGAGCATTTCCACAAGTTTGCTCTTTTTCCTCAACTATTACAGCACAGGCATGACAAACAGAAGAATACACCTGTCACCTGTCTGCCAACACACCACTCCCGCAATTAGGTTCTAAAACCACAAGGTATTAAGCACTACAAGAATCTACCTCAATACAAAGATTTTATTCCCTGCCCATGCTAAAATAGTAATTTTAATTGGAGAGAACTGTTGGCAATGCAAATAGAGGGTCTTGAATACAAGCACTAAGAAAAGATTAGTTGCACTGATGTCATGTACATTGTGCTAGACAGAGATATTTTTCTTTCCCCCTCCAAGTCAGACTCCTTAGAATCTATTCATCTTACCAAGGCAGATTTTAATAGCCGAACAGCCTTAATTAAGTTGATCTACTCACATCGAAGTATTCTTTTATTCTGACCACCCATATTTTCAAATTGTCAAGAAGTACCTGCATGACAATGGCTTTTTTTTTTTTTTTGATGAGCGAAGGAGCAATTATTTTAGTCATTCTATTGTAAAGCAGTACCTTGCAAAAACAAAAAGGCAGAGTTGAAAAATGTTAAATGAAATGGTAACATAAAATTCTGTTCTGATATTTCAGAATTGGAAAATTTTAAGAAGTGACAACCAGCACTCCCAACTACTCCTTACAAAGCTCTCTATTTGAAAGATTTAGGATAACTCAAGTATTTTCTATGAGGACACCATAACATCTTGAAAGCATCAGAAGTACAATAACACAGGAAAAGTTGACTTTACAACAGAGCCTGGCCACTTGATAGAGTGACTGGATGTAAGCACTGCAGTTATCACAGCCTTGAACCTTCAAGAACTTCCAGTTGCCTTCTAGAACCATGCATAACTACTTTCTTAGGAGTTAGCGTCAGATCAGATTTTATAAAACAATTTCCAATCACCTCCAGCTTCATCATTCCTCTTAGAGGGATGATTTCCTCCCATGGATCCCAGAACAGAGATATCCCTCAGGCAAGTGGCAAAATGAAGAATTATTTGTATTCAATGTGTAATAGTATATTCACTATTATTTTAGAGGTAAACATTGCTTAACACAGCTGCCTAGGTAAATAAAGCCTTCCAGAAAGTGGAAATGGGATATTATTAGTGTAAAATGAGAAGGCAGTTCCTCTTCCCCTCTCTAGTTTTTGCCAGGTCGGGAAAAGGCTACGAAGTACACTGCACTATGCAGTCACATTCCAAAGAACATGATGACAGCATGAGAGACTTACATTATTAGATTTTCTCCTTTAGAGCAGTAACTTCTGATTGACAGATGACTGTATTGCCATTGAGTCATCCTCCTAACTCTGATGCATTTTTTATTCTCCACAAATACACCTTTTCCCCACTGGCCAAAGTTTGCTTTGTACTGTAGTTCTATCTTTATTCCCTTCAGTGCCTGACAATGGGGTTTTGAGACAATATTGTTTAAAATGTCTCACATAGTGCAGATAATTATGAGTTTGCACAAGTCTGTGTTGTCCATATCTATCCATTTATTCAAATACATACCAAAACCAGTAGGGTGCACTAACAAGATCCAACTGAGTGTATAAGAATGTTATTCTACCTCCCCTAGAATAAACATCTACTGCTGTGAACAATTCAAAGTCTTTAAATGCCATCAGCATGCAAGAAAATAGAAAATTACAAATCAATGTATACCACAGATTTAAGTGTATTTTCCAGCTGTTAAAATAAATTACTCTCATATGCACAACAGAGAACATCTGAAACAAATCAAGCCATGAAAATGCCTGATTGAGTGAAGTCTACAGCATGCAATGATTCCCTAACACTAGAACACCGAGTGTGTCATTTTTTGGAAGCAGTGCAGCCAAACAACGGTAATAATGATAATAGTGATAATTATAATCTGTTATTTAGAGCATTTTCTCTAGCACTACAATGAATTATCATGTTTCCATCTTATCAGATATTTGCTGCTACAACGCACATCTTGCTTTTTATTTCAGGAATGCATTTATTTCTTACTACCTGCTAGAAACATCTTTAAGCTATCACTGGCATTGCATACTATCTAAGGTTAATTTACTTACTGGAAGTTACATCCATTATACCATATTATTTGGCTTCAACATAAACTGGACTATTCTTGTCCATCAGGTATAAGAAATACTGTATAATTGTGTCATATTACAGTTGTGCCTCATTTAACTTCATCACATACGTAATAGGCTGACCCTTGGCTACCTTCAGATGCTGCACATAAATTTCAGAATCAGTGTAGCCTGTAGATTTAATTTTTTTTTTTATTTAATTCCGGAGGAGGACTTTCTAATAACTCAGAATGCTTACAATTTTTCAGCTTTGGGGCTGCTGGTTTTTTTAAATCAAATTATCTAACATTTCATTCTGTGCTGAGCAGAATAGTTCAGAAGAATACCCAAGCTAACACTTTGCTTCCCGAATTGTATTGACACAGGCCTATACAAACACATTAGCCCTGTGTTGCCATAGCTATACTTTTCTTTGAGCCTGCACACAGTCTTACAAATCTCCACTAAGGAACGACTTTGCCAAAGTTTAATGCAAATTATGAGATTTTCCAAACTCTATAATAAAAATAATACTTGGGATTACTTGCCCAAAACTTTGCCTTTTTGAGGTGTTAAAGTGAAGCAGAACATTTTCTCAATCTATCCAGTTTCATGTGATACAGAAAACTGAGCAGTTCTAAGGGAGAACTAGACAAAAACATTGTTATGATATCAAAGACAAATATCTAAGTCATTTGCAGAGCAGGGTCTATGAAGAGTTTTAAAATATATACAGATTGTTGTTTCACTGATGAAGATCTGCTGGCATAAGAAATATTTCAAAGCAATCTCTTGCTTCAAATTAGTTGAGCAATTGTTTCAACCATAGTAACTAAACAAGAGACAGTGAAATACAAACCACTTTCTATTCAATCCTTAGAAGCAAAGTCCAACTCTGACCCCACTTGCACATTTTACAGTGGAACCATCCCGACTCCTCCACCCAAATAAAGTTACTTCATATATCCTATAAAAATTAATGCAGCAGGATATAGAAACAATGGGATCGACTCAGTTATAATGAAAATAAGGAGTCTGGAACAGAATTCACTGAGGAGATAGGACTGCTAGAGGGTAGCTGGACTGCTACTGCAAAAACTGTTTAGAGCATGGTAGCATGGTGCTAATCAACACCAAAGTCACGGGTTCGAGCCCTGTTCAATCCCTGTACGGGCCATTCGCTTAAGAGTTGAACTCGATGATCCTTGTGGGGCCCTTCCAACTCAAAATATTCTGTGAAATCTGTGAAAACATTGTTCAAGACAAAAAGTGCAGAAGCCCCAAGGTCGACAATGAGCTTGAACTAGAACTGCACACTCAGTTACTGGCTCTTCAGTGAGTGACTCTAGGGCAGTAATAACCAAGCACGTATCACCAAATGAGTCCTGACCTACAAACTAAAGATTGTTCATTAGTGCAACCCTTTGGGGAGAGCAGTTATGTAACCACATGGGGAGAGCAGATACCCAGAAAAGGACATTTGCCTGACTACCCAACCCTGGGTTTACTGCCGCAGTTTCAGGATATGTTGGCTGGAAAACGGAAAATGGAAAAGGACAGGAATGCTTCGCTTTGCTCAGCTAACCCAGCAATACTGGAGCAGCAGTTCAGCTACTTTTAGAATTCCTCTCAGCATCCATTTCCAATCATTAAACTTCACTTCTCAGGAAAAAAAAAAAAAGTGTTTTTCAGACAGACCTCACAAAATTACCCTTCTCACAATAATCTGATTAGGAACCATTACAAGGAGCTGTATTTTGCCATTCATTCTATTACATGGTGCTTTAAGACCAGTGTTTCCTATGTAATGCCACAAAGAAATTTTCCAATAAGCTTAAGGATATACCTTCTCAAAAAGTCATTGAAGGAAATGTGAACACAGAACGTAAATTATGTATTGACTGAACTTCAGACATTTCAAATGTATGCTCACATGTTCAACTATGCTTATCACTTAAGTCCTGCTGGGATCAAACCCTTTCCCACAGATATGCTTCTGTCAACATTCTCACTGAAAAAAACCCTGGGACCTGGAGAAAAGCAGATGGTGAATTTATTCACAAAAATCTAAATGAGATGTATGCATAGATACTCAAAGAGATTTTGTAGAAAACACCTTTCAAGTCACTGGTTAAAACTCAGTCAAAGAAATTCAACGAAGTCTTCTTTCATTATCAGATAACATATGCTACCTTACAGACTTCAAGGCAGCAGGATGATTGGATACATAACTGAAAAGTAGGCAACATAGGCATGAACTGCTTGTATGTCAAAACCTATTTTCCCCACAGTTAACTGAAGAAATGTGAAAGTAATGAAACTGCAGGTTTATGCTACTGTGGGTGGAATTTCTGGATAATGATGACGCGAATTTGCTGCATCATCCTTACTGTCTCTAGAAGAGGCAAAGCTGAAAGCACATGACTGTGGAGCTACTTGCCCATCTCTGGAGGTGGCACTCCCAGGGTGAAGCTGCTGATGCACCCTGCACCATTCTTGATCCACTTAGAATATCTCTGCCTAAAGGAAGTACTTTCCACAGCCTTAAATTCACTTAAAATGCAAGCTAGGGAAAGCATCACCTATAATATCAACTGGAGTTTTCTAAATCCAGCAAATAAGATTAACCATTTCAGTGTCAATTACAAAATTCCTTTTACACTAACTCATTAAACTCACATATGTGCTCTCATTAAATTCCCCTTTGTGCTAACATTCTTTAGTGGCAGGAACACACACACACAGATGCAATGAGGCTCAGAGAAGTTTCTGGACTGTTACCATGCATGATCACAAGCCCCAACCCAGATTATACACACCCTGCCAGAAACCCTCCTACATTGGGGTTTTTCTGGGAGTAGTGTGTCTGTGAGGGGACGCCCTTCCCTTGGGGCTGGGGTGCCAGGTAAGGACACTTCCGAGGACTGAGTACCCTCAATACTCCTCTTGTGGGAGTGATTTTTCTACTGGATACCCTTTAGTGACCCTTTGGGTTAAAGCAAACCCAGGCACCCTCGAGTGAGAGGGGCTTGGGGAAGGGGAGTATTGTTGCTTTTGTGTACTTCCATGACAACCAGGAAGGTGCCACAGAAGTTAAATTGAACTTCTTCATGAAAGCATCCCATCTTTCCCCCCTCCTTATTTTATACCATGGAAGTTTTGCTAGATGAGAGAAATCTCGCATGCCTGTGTGACTTCTCTCACTGCCTCTCAAAGTTACGGAGTACAATGTGAAAAGGAGCATTAGTAAAAGTTTCAGGAGAAAAGTGCTGGTTTATGATTTATGTCCTTCAGATAATAGATGACTAGAAAGTTCACAAAGTCCCTGTTGCCAGATTGCAGCTACATATTAAATTAATGCTTCAGTTCACATATTCAGTTCTATTACCTGTCCAACTCTGCCAGTAGTAAAAAGATGCTACCCAAGTGACACTCTGTATAAACTTTACTGTTTTACAAGTTTATATTACAGTGCAATCTTCTATCTCTCAGTTGCTGTAATCCACTGGGTAGCTACTATTGTTTTCATCAAGGACATCAGGAATTGCCCCCACAACTGCTTAAGATAGTTCCATGCTTGTGGGAAGAGATCAAACAAGATTTATGGCAGTCACTATGTGGCAAGACAATCTTCCTGACACTGATGAGGCTAAAAAAGATAAGGCAGCTCCCAGCAGCAAACCTGCCAAATAATTCAGCAGATAAATGAATCTCTATATGATCCCCTGTATGAATACCACTAGGATTATAACAAGACAAAGGCAGAATCCGATGTAAGTGTGGGAAGAAACAGGTAAAGAAGCAAAAGCAGTAGAATTAAATAAGAAAAAAGAGGTAGAGATTGAAGTACAAAACTTTTTTCCACCTACAGCTGCAAGCCCTATCCATGTTGTTACAGTCACCTGTATCTTGCATATTCTTGCTGCAGTTTCCAAGCTGCACAAAGTAGCATATATTGGCTACATTTGTTATACCAGTCCTACACCACATTCCCTGAATCCTCAACAATGGTTCACAGCAAAGGAGATGGGTATTGTCTTTAATTGTAATAACAATTAAATCACAGAAAGGCTAGTCAAAAAACTCCAGCAAATTACTGCTCAGTAAACTGCTCATGGGCAAACTTTGCATTCTGAGAGATATGCTGGAAATAAAAGAAATTCACATCTCCATAAGGGTTACAACAGAGAAGTGCATCCCAAAATGACCTTCTGCTTCCATCCAAACTCCATCATTTGTCCCATGACAAGCTCTTTAACTTTGTCCAATAAATTTTATGTCTAAGGCTCAAAGGCCTTAGATTTATCTCACCTGCTTCTGTGCAACTTAGCGAGTTCCCTGTTACTACAGTTGTTTGCTACCTTCATGGGAAAGAAAGAGGTACCTGAAAGAAGCCAAGGAGGGGGAAGCATTCATTTTCCTCCAAGAGCGCAGAACTTTGGAACTTGAGTTCTTCAGATGAAGTCTTAGCCTGCAACATGGGAAACACTGGTAGTGACCTGTGCCTAAAAGTTATTAGGTTTTGCCTACAAGATAGTAATAAAGTAATAAAGATGTAATAAAGATGTTCTCATACCAGCATCTTTATAGGAAATAAAAATAGCAGGAAATTAAAGTAGCAGGCAAACATCTGCAAGACAAAGTCATTCAATGGAAAGAGATTACAAGGATGGCCAGACCATCTTAGCTTAGATCAGCTATTTAGGTGTCTTACAAAGCACCCTAACAGTAAAAAAATGAGTGCTTAAACTGCAGGTGACCTTGCACAGATGCCAGCTGCTGCCTGTGACAGAAACAGAGTGAACTGTCATGGGCCATTCTCTATGAGCAAGGCTTTGTGCGCAAGATAGTGTATGTTATATATCACACTGAAACAAGAGAAAGGGAATGAAAGGAATGAGACTGCTCAACATGGGACTTGCTGGGAATGTCTAATGCTTGGTGCTTCCACAGGACTAAAACAACAACAAAAAAATCATTAAGGAAATAAAGCAAGAATTTTCTACAATGATGTGACATAGGCATCCAGAGAGAGAACCAAAAAAAAAATAAAAAAAAAAAAATGTGGGGGTAGGTGGGAGAGATAAGACATCTGGTGGCTTAAAACCACATTAGGGTCTTGAAAAAAACAACTTCCAAAAACTCAGTCTTTGGAAGAAGATTTGAATTGCAGATTTAAAGGAGGCAGCAAATTCTTTACAGATAGAAAAAGTAATGATTACCTGTTCATCATTCACAGACAGATGCACACACATGCTCGACCTAGGTAAGAATGTCTACACCATAAGACCATTAATGTAATGAGAGCTTGACAAAAAATATTTTATAATTATTAATTAGGAGTAAATCAACTTCTGCTAGTCTTCTCTTTAAAACAGAATAAATTACTTTTTTGAAGAGGAATCTCAGAGAAAGCTGCAGTAGCTGCTACACCATTTGGATGGTATGTAACTCAGTTGACTAAGTCATAAACTTGGGGCAGTCTGGTAAGTTTCTACATAAATTCTGGCAAAAAAAAAAAAGTAAGAATCAAGACTGTTTTTATATGACTAGCCAAGTATTAGTTGAAAACAAGCCATTTGCTCAAATAGAATTTTCAGTAGTCAAGATAGAACTATCAACACAAATCCAAAAAATCAAAGCTGCTTCTTCTTACTGAATGTAATTCTGTCCAGTTTCACTGAAAGACAATTTATTTGAGCTCTCACAGAGACAGGATATTATAAAGGACATCGACACTGGAAATCCTTACTGCTGAATTAGTAGGAATAAACATAAAGAGCTGAGCTAAAGCTCCAACCAAAACTCTAGTTTTAACAAATCCTGGAACAAATGTCCCATGTAACACAAATATGGATGTGCAGTCTGACTTGCAGATGGGACTCTCTTTGGATTTCAAAATTTGCAGACATTTTCCTCTTTGCACTGCACACAATTTGCACAAAATTACTGCAGGTGCAAAATGAGGGACAAAGGCATAGCAGAAAAAATGAAAGAGTGTTCTGTGACACTAAATTAAAATTCCACATATAAGTGCCCCAAACAGCTGAAATGGAAAGCCCAAAATACATTAGGAATTATGCAGTACTTGCAAACAGTGATTATGGGGAGATGCCAGAAAAAAGCCTCTGTCTCTTGAAAGTGATAAACATGGCAGTTTCTTTCCAGTTCTGCTTGCTGGCTAATGAGAATGAGGAAATGTACTTATCAGTAATGGATACATTCTGAATTCATGTTTTTTAGAAAGAATCCACTGCAGGTTGGCTCTTAATAGAACAGAGCCACACAAAACAATGCAAACTTTTTCATATACTGTTCAACAACAAACAGGTTAACTACCACTTCAATCTGAAAGAGCACCCTAAACCAACCCACAAACAGAAGTCTCCAGCTGCATGAAACTGGACTCCCAATGCTTATAAGTTGGGACTCCAGTTACGATGCTTCAGAAATACTGAGGAATATGGGCAAGAATCCTTGTGCCCCAAAAATTCCTACATGGTTACAAAATTGAAAATTGAAGGCCAAAATAACTGCCTTCTGCTCATGCTTTGAATATGTAAGTTGTAAACATGAAGTGCTGAGCTTATAAAAAAGAGCACACTGTCAATTACCTCTACTACTTCCTAAAGACAGTGCTATTTCCAATTCAGTCTTTACCATATGTCCTACAATATGTGAAAGCAGATGCAAAACTTGAAATTTAAAAATTACTAAGTAATTGTGTTACACCATTACCTATTCATTAAATGTCTTTTCAGGATGGCAGAACACTAGTCTTACAAAGTTCTGCCTTTCCTCCCACACAAATATTCCATTAATTATTCTACAACAGAATTAAAACTGAATTTTTAAGATCTTTATATAGGTGTGTCATTAGAACAAAACACGGTAGACATGGGGTATAGTTACTATGATGAGGTTTTTTTCTCAAAAATATTCTTTTACTTACCATCTCATACAGGTAGCAAACCTGGAATGAAATAATTCAGTCCCAGAGTGCTCTACCTGTCTTTCAAGGTTTTTGTTAAACATTTTCACTACGTACACAAATGTACCCCTCCTTGCACACTTCTATCAGAAAAGGTGAAACTGTAAATCAATGTGTCAGAAACAAATGAGAAAACAATGAACAAAGAACCACTGATAATAACAAATAAGAACAACTAACTTTATTATTTCCAGGTTTTTCCAAACATGGAGAGTTTTCAGTATACTTTCTACGGTTTTGAGGGTTGGTTTGTTTTTTTTTTAATCTATAATCTTTATTTTCAGATTCTTCTAAACATCAAGAAGGTTTTTTCACACTTTTTGTAAATATATTGTTTCTTTGGTATAAAAGAGATACTGATGATCCTGAGCTCTGATATGCTAAGCATTTGCATTAGCTTGAGGAGTTTGGTGATGGTATTTTTTGTTCAAAGGTTAAATACTTTTCAACCCCTGCAGATTAAACGAATTTATAGTATTTCAGTGAATAAACAGGACATAACGTAGCCATTACACATTTTTCCCTATCTTGCATTTTCTGGGTAAGATTTCATCAACACAGCTGAATTTAAATCTATGACTGATTCAGGAGGGAAATAAATGTTAACACATATTCAAAGTGGCGTGTATGCAGAACAAAAGTAATTCTACCTATCAACAGATGATCAGTGTCTGACTCATAAGCACATTTCCCTTCAAAAGGTTCATCTTGCTTCAAAAAGAGATAAACAACTTCAACCCAGAAAGAATAACTCCCATTTTAGTTTTCTTCAATATATTTTAAAGCCTTATAGTTTTCAACTTCATTATAAACCCTTCCACAACTGAAGCAGCATTAATACAAAGTATCATTGCTCCTTTTTCACTAACATTTTAAGAGACACAGCATGAGAAAGAATTTTAGGCCATTTAAGAGTCTGAGAAAGAATAGAATAAGCAGTGCTTTGACATTCAGGATGATAAATTCCTCAGCACACTCAACTCCCTAGTTATCCTTGTTGCCACCATTTCCACCTCCAATTTATGATGGATGCAAGAGACAGGACACAAGGACAAGATTTAACTTTTCATATTAATGTCCTTCCAACTCACTACACACAAACAGAGATTAAAACCCACCACTTGTTCTCATTTTAACTTCTGGAAACACTGTTTTATCTGTGGAGTTTCTACTGCAATTATGTTTGAGCTCAGATTCAGTTATCACAATTTAGTTAGACACAGCAGAGTAGCTGACCTGTAGTAATATGCGACTAAGGCAGAAGAGCAAATACTTTTACCTAAATCTCCTTCTAATTGTTTGAATACGTTGAACAGTGTGGTAATACTAGGTAGGCTACTACATAACTGTTGCAAGGCAGTAAATCAGTCAGATATACCTAACATATAAAACTTGATCACTTGCCTAGATTCTTAATCTGAAACAGAATTAATCCATTTCAGCTGATGGTATCCTTATTATACTATATATGTATTTCTGCTAAGCACTCAATCCCTGGCATCAGATAGCCATGTACCTGAAAAAAAAAAAAAGGAAAAAAAAAAAGGAAGACAGTCCTCGTCTCAAAAGCAAGCACATGACAATGAGACCAATTTCAACAAAATCAAGACCATACCTAAACACCTAATAGATGAATGCAAATCAAAACATACCTGCTAAATAGGGAGAGAGGCCAGGCAGAGAAGAGTTAGTGAGACTATCCATGATACAACTGCTTTCCATATTAAATCACATGTACCAAAAAGCACATTGGAACTGAAATATATTACAAAGGCAATTGCA
Source organism: Platysteira castanea (assembly GCA_013397175.1). Classification (NCBI taxonomy): domain Eukaryota; kingdom Metazoa; phylum Chordata; class Aves; order Passeriformes; genus Platysteira; species Platysteira castanea. Next base: position 1,197,179 of record VYXC01010085.1, read on the forward strand.
AAAAAGAAGGGAAGAAAAACCAAACAACTGAAAGGCCAGTTGGAAGAAAAATACTGCGATTAGTCGCCTATGCTACAAAGACTTCAGAACATATAGCTGATATTAGCTTCCCACTATAGTAAGCCAACTGCAGTAAAGAGCAATGCTTCCAGAATGGCAGTGTTAAAATTAAAGACAATTGTTCAGATAAACCAACAGTTCCAGCTTGTATCAATAAGAGATCACATTAAATGCCCAAAAATATTAATGAATTGCTCATTGAAGATATTTTCCCTTTAGAAATACCTCTTAACAATAATTTTTAAAAATATCAAGGACAGAGAATACAGAAGCATTTAGGTACACAGCAGACATCTGACAAAACAAGGATAAATGGCAGGATTAACATTTAGATGTAGTTCTACTAGATGTCAACTCCTCCACTGTTGCAATCTTTAGTCTGGCAAGCCACAGCCTTCCCGGAGAGCGCTGCAGGACTTCCTTGGGGAGAGAAGCTGTCCCACTTCCCGTAGCCCCTTCTGGATGGCCCTACGTGGCTCCGGCCAGCTCTGTGCTCTGCAACACGGTGGCGATGTAGGAGCCGAGAAGGCTCCCCCCATGGGGACCTCAGAGGATCTTTATTCACCTGGTCCCAGAGGCAAAGGGAGCCACACGGTAACAGGCTGATTCCCCAAGGCAGAGTTTGGCACACAGCATGGGACTGGATTTCATGTGGGGATGAGGGGGGTGCAGAGAGCACATGGACTGATGGTCTCAGGGCACAGGGGCAGTACATGGGTGGAGCTGGGTTATTGGGACCAATGGGAAGAATCTGAGGGAGTGGTCAGGATTAGGGGCGGGGAAGGGAGAACCATGTGGGAAGGGCAGGTATTTAATAAGAAAAGTACAGCACCACACTCCACTGTTGGAATATATCTCATGAAAGCCCTTTCATTAAATCACTCTTTCACAGTGATTCCTTTTCAATGCAACTTCAACTCATGTTAAATGAGCACTTTTATATTTGTACTAAAATAAACAAAAGTACTGTTTTTATGCTTGCCTACCATGTAAATCACTCTTTAAAAATATTACTTTTCTGTTGCAGAGTACTTACATACACATTTAGAAGTTGGTAGGGGCTGCTCTATTTTTAATTGGATGAGTTGATAGCTGAGGCGCATAAATACAAGTAACATCTTAAACTTACAAGTGTTTATACTTCCGCTCAGAGAAATTGTCTTACTATTTGTATAAATGATAAAATTACAACATTGTTCTGTCTTCAGTGTGTAACACAAAATTATTAAAAGCAGCTGCAAGAAATCCTGAGGCATTAAAGGAAAAATGTGCTGTAAGGCTTATTGTCACGACCAGTTGCAACATGACCAGATCTCAACTGGTGCCTCCATCTTTCCTGTTTGTTCTAATAATTGTCTTTTATACAGCAAGAATCTTTTACTGTAGAGTGCTACATGCAACTCACCCTACCACCTTTTGCACCAGGTACATAAAGGGGGACTCAGAAGACTAGATGAAGATGTCACCAAACCACCAGGTTTTAGAACAGATGCTTGCTTTCATTAAATGGGCCAGTGCAGTTTACCTAATGTAAACCCTTTCATTCGTAGAAGTTCAGTGTATATCCTTACTTTATATAAAGAAAGATGTGAGTTGAAGAAATGGAAGCTTGAGCTAAGGCATTTATAACTTACCAGATTTGATCATATAGGTGGTAGCTACTGAATTTGCTTCTGTTGTGCCACTTAAAAGCAACTGTCAGCTGAAATCAAAGGCGTGGCATAACACTAAATCAAGTTCAAGTCCATCTAAGGCCTATTTCAGGACACACCCTTCATATCTTCAGAAAGGACACAATTATTGTCAGTGAATTTACAGGAGAACAGATCTGCAACAGCTCAGTCCATTTTATAAGATCGTGGAACAGTTTGCTTGGGTTTGCTGAATACACACATCGTTTTCAAACAACAGAAGTAAGTCAGCAATAACCTGAGGAAAACTGCTCTGCCTTGCATCACCTTCTAGACGTTGACAGTGCTGCTAGAGGCTTACTCTCATCCTCATCAATTTAGTTAGTAAACTTTCAGGCTACTAGATGAGCCTGTCAGGGCATACTCTCTTGTTTCATTTCCAACAATGATGCCAGAATTTTCTATGAAACATTCAATTGTTTAAAAAATCAAATACTTTAGAAAGGGAAATCGTTTACTAAAGGAAGTACTTTATTTTTATTTTTAAAAACCCTAAAACCAGAAACATTGAAAATACAATAAAAAAATCAGCTAGAATGAACAGTGAAAGACCTTTTACCATTTGATGGCTGCTGGATGCTCATTGACTTTAGCAGCTTCACAGCAGGGCAGAGAACATACTTGCCCATTTCAAAGGAACAATGTAGCCAGAATAATTCTACATTTTTGTTTACAGGCTTAGCTGAACATTGTTTGCACAAACCAAATAATGTATGTAAACAAATAAAGAAAAGAGAGAATTTATTTTTAAGGAAATCACTACCGTAATAAAGTCAGAGCAGTCAACAACATAATTGTCCTCACTAGGTAATGACACTGGACTCACAATATAATGTAATTTTTAAGGGTTTTTTTTTAATACACGAAGTAGAAGATTTGATTCTATAGTTACTTTAAGGAACTGGAAAGATCAGGCACATATATTCAATTTTTATATGAATTCATACTGTTAGATAAACAGTATCAGACATGCATTGTTTCTGAAACAACTGTATGTTACATACATCAGTAAGAACAGACGTAAGCTCAGGCTGGCTGATAATTGGGACACTTACTCACAGGCCAATATGTGAGGCAAGTATCTAGGCTCAAATCAGACTGAAGGTTAGAACATGGGAAAACAGAACAAACAGGAACTTAAAGAAATGTCATAAATAGATTTTACACATGACTTTCTTAACAAATGCCTTGACTAACATTTTTCAGATCTGACTTCCCATCTACTCTTTCAATCTTTTACTAAAATATATTAAGTGAAGTTTTTCCGGGAAAAGCGTTTAACAAAATGCATTTAATAAAACCCAACATTTACCAATAGCACTCCAACGAACCTAGAGGGAAAAGCACGCATGCTGTTTTATTACTAAGCATAAAAGTCAATGTTCTCAAAACCAGTGTAGCTTATGTAACATAAGGCATCTTCACAGTATGGCTCTCAAAAGAAGCAATTCCTTAACCATAGTAACAAGTGTCTGTAAGGAAAAATCTTCCCAAAAATAATTTCAATATACCCAGTATCAGAAACAGACTAACCATGTGACATTCAACAGAGAAGAAAAACTCATTTATATCAATATGTCTCTTCGATCCCCCAACTGCCTATTAAAAAAAATAAGGCAGTAGCACTTGTTACTGGAAAACTTGCAGGAACAGTCTTGCTTGCTGGTGTCAATCTTAAGCATCAAAGGTTTATTGTGTTTTTTGCTGTGGGAGGGTGGTTTGGTTTGGTTTTTAAAGCAAGGAAATCAGTGACCTAATTAAGTCAGTAGTTTGTTCCATACCAGCTATTTACCTTTTTGGTACTTACATAAAGCACCAAACTGATTGCAAGATATTCCTTGGTTTCTTCCAACCACACAAACTCCATACAGACTTTACCCTCTGAATCGACATAGTCTGCCGTATAGATATGACCCATGTAGTCATAAAGGCCGGATGCCTTGGAAGACAATTCCATGTAGACTGGAGCACTAAAACACCAGAAGGGCTTTCCAATTTCATCCAAGAGAGTCAGATCCATCATAAAGCAGTCCTACAAACACAAGCAGAAGAGATTACTTCCCTATGTCATGGCACAGATCTGTTCCTGATTTTAGAAGAAATATCAAGGGTTCAGAGAGTTTTGTATGAAGGCTAAAAACTCAAAGTATAATTGATAGTGCTTCACTGACTACTGCAACAAATACTTACTTAGGAGTTTCCTACAGAAATCGAAATTGTGAACAACAGACATCAAAGGTTGTGCTACAGAAGGTACCACTGCCAACCCAAATCAGAACACTATTTCTTGAACATTTTTAAGCCCTTAACATCTGTTTTTCTCAATTATTAGTTACTTTACCATTCAAATAATGATAGTCCTTTCAATATGAGAAAGCAATCTAAATTTAAACTCAGCTGCTAAACTTGGGTGAATGCAGCAATGTTTTCAAAGATACTCAGGGACCACCCAAAGCAGTGCACACACAATTACCCTTCCATGACAGCTGTAGAGGGCACTTTTTGAATGGCTCACAGCTTCAGTTCCCAGAAAGGTAATATTAATAATCCTCATGTAATTCTTCCTTTTACAAAGTCTGGAAAATATTTCTTTACAAGATTACACAACCACATAATTTTAAAGTGTTAATGCCAATTCTTGGGTCTTTGCAAAATGATAGTTTTGCATATCCCTTAAAAGCATAGGAGTTGTGTGTCATTGTTAGTATCAGCTGTTACTTATTCTCTTGAGTTCTGAATCACTAAATGAATCAAATTATCTTAATTACGTTGTATCTATTCTCCAAAAGCATAAACAAACCAACACCACATATTCCATGCCAAAAAAAATTCATTTGGAATGTTTTATTTCTCTGTACTACAAAGTTGTGCTTCTGTTGCTCTAACATTGCTTTCACTATTACTTTACTTCAATCAAACAATATAAGAGCAGATGGCACAAACACAAGGCAATATGACACATACAGTTTCCCTAAGCTTTTTACAGTAGACTATGCTGAAAATACAAAATTCAAACCAAACCTAATGATGATGTAATAAACTTATATGAGCTACAGAATCATTGGAAACAAGAAAGAATTACTATTTTCTGGTCTGACAATTTGCACATAAAAGGCCAATTATGAAAAGTAAAGCAGGGCGGTGTTGAGTGGTGGGATGGTGAGGGTCTTCCCATGCATTTCTGTCCTGGTTCTGGCCAGGACAGGGTTAATTTTTGCAGTAGCCAGGAGCAAGCATGGCTAAGACACAGAGGCTCTTCTATACCACCTCACCTCATTTCCAGGAGTGGAGAAAGGCATGGTCAGGTTGGGCTCCACAGTGAGTATTTGCATGTGAATCACACAACTCTCTCGTACATTCTTGTTATTAATAGTTGCTGCTTCTCTCCATTTTCTTATCTCGTTGCTGTTTCCAGTAAACTGTTCTTATCTCAACCTGTGATCTTTACCTTTCAGTGCCTCCAGTTCTCCCCTCCAACCCAACGTGGGGGAGAGGAAGGGGGGAGCAGGCCAGCAGAAGGTGATTTGGAGTGGTTACAGTGAGAACACTAAACTGGAGAATACCATTCCTAAGCCACGACAATTTTAACTATCTCTACTTCAGCAATTAATTAAAAAAACAAACAAACAAACAAAAAAAAACAGAAGTGCCAAGAAAGCTTTCAGGTTTTTTGGTTTTCCTCAGAGTATTAAACAAAATTCAAATAAATTCAAAGTAGTGGAATGTCCTGCTTCTGCGGCTGATGTTATTTGGCCTTCACATGTTTTAAGAATTTTAGAGACTTATGTTAAAAATCACACTGAATTCAACCCACAGCTATATGTTGACATGTTCAGTCCGCCATCACAAAATTAGGGGTTTAAAAAAAAATTTATATTCTTTATTTTGTCCTAGAAATAAATATTCAGTATAACTTATGCTGTAAGCACATAGCTATAGCTCTCTGTTTCCTCTGACAGCTAACTTCCCAAATTCTTATGTGCTACTCATGATTATTTTCATGGAAAATAAAAATATCTGCCAAGCAGCTGTTAATCCTATAGAATCATAGAATGGTTTGGGTTGGAAAGGACTTTTAAAAGTCATCTAATTCCAACTCCCCAGCTTCACTATGCTCAGCATGGATAAAGTTTTTTTTACTTTTTTTTTCTGATGTCCAGTTTAAATTTACCCTTTTTCAGTTTAAAAACATTATCCCTTGTTTTGTCACTACAGGCCTTAGTAAAAGAGTCTCTCTTGGTTATGTTACCAAACAGTATGCCATCCCACACTTATACAGGATTGGCAGAAACAATAGTTTTATTAATTTTGAGGGTTTTTCTTAAAAGAAGTGCAAAAATTGAAATCAAGTTTTGAACTAAATCATTTTTTATCAGTGCTTAAATTACACTTATCAGAATTTTTGGGACTTCTGAAATATTCATGCTGATGGAGTACATTTAATTTTCTGTGCCTTCACCACTACTGCAAAATCCACAGAACTACTCAAACATTGAAATAATTCTTTTAGGAATTTTATCCAATAGAATGTGTGAGCACTCCTCTAAAATACAAAGAGTTAATCCAGCTGACCAATGTACCTGACTTGAGCTAGGTGCTGACTGTAGTTTCTGCCTGTGTCCACTGGCATTTTAACATTCCCCAGCAGTTCCTAACTTTCACTGCATATACAGCACAGAACTGCAGAGTATTTCCCCAGCGGTTCAAGGCTTATTGCTCACAAAAAACCCCAGCCAACCAACAAAACAAAACAAACAAAAAAACCAGAAACAAACCCACAAAACAACATTAAAAAAAAAAAAAAAAACCTCGCACCAAACCAGAAAAAACCCTCACCAAAAGTATATCTGCAGTACATTTTTTTTGTCCAGGATTTCCAAGAAGGGCTGGTCAGTCAGCATCTTTGCTGAGTGGAAAGCACTGAGTAATAATACACACATAATGGGTCTATCATGCTATCTAGACACTATGAGAGAAAAGATAAAACTTTTTTCCTGAAAATTCACGTATTTTTGGAATATTGGGAGAGAGGGTTTTGTCTAGTTACAGACACTTTCTACCAATCAAAAAAATTGTTTAAAAATTAGCATATTTAGGATGCACAAACACAATTCTGTTTTGAGATAAGCATTTCCAGGAACAAAAAATATTTCTGACCTTTACATTGCCTTTAAACACATCTGTTTCCCAGCATATGCCAAGTGTCCCAATAATAGGCAAGTGCTTCCTATTATCCTTTAAGCTTACAACTGTGAGCCTCAGGTATCCATTTTCAATGTCACCTGAAAATATAAACAATATACAGCATTACAGAAGTGTCAATCATATTCAGCCCAAGTACACTGTAAATGTTCTCTTATCTTCTCTCCATATCTTTTTCTTCCCACTCACCAGTAAGAAACCCTGACCTACACCAATAGCTAGATAGCAAGCACATTATAGAAGAAGTAGGTTGCAGTTCAGAGCTTTGATTCCGTGACCCACAGTAGAAACAGCAGCTAAACAATTCTTTTGTATTTTTTAGTATAAAAATAGGAATGCCACCTAAAGAACTTACACAAGGACGCTAAGAGTAAATTCCACATCAGCATTTCGATTTCATGCCCCCAGTGCCTCCATCACCACCCACTCCCCAGAAGTCAAGCTCAACACTAACACGCAAAATAAATTATGAGATGTCTCCCCCAACCTTTATTTTCAAATTATTTAAATCTCTCAGCTCTGACTGGAAACTTAAATAACCCAATACAAAGGGTATACAGATAACTATTCCTCCTTGGAAAAAATACTGCAAATTGACAGACAGTATACTTTGATTTGAATCAACTTTTTAAATAGGGATTTTGTTCATTCTTAAAATGGCTTTCCAAGGGCTTGGGGTTTTTTTTTTTTGACAGAATTATTATGATTTGGGATTTTTTATTACTACATATAACCATATTTCTTTGGTATCTCTGCTCTCCTCTCAGAAGAGATCGACTTTTTTTTAATTGTTTTTTTTTCCCTTGCTATCAGAGAAGGAAAATTAACCAAAAGGAGTCCAACAGTCTAATTATAACTTGGGGTACATCATAATAAACATGATCTGACTAAGAAAAAAAGTGAAAATAAAAGCATCACACCATGACACAAGCAGATTTCTTAGTAGGACATCACTTAAACAAGTTTCCTTGAACAAGAGATACTCTCTCCAAAGAGCAAAACAAAAGCACAACAGACCTCAATACAAAAAAGAAAGTATCTAGCACTTGAAGGAGACAGATAGGCAGGGAGAGAAGGAATTCCCAGGAACATAATGCTTGTCAGGATCCAGTAGGCCCTGGATGGTAAGGTAAGAAGTGAAGGGGCTTGCAGAGATTTAAGATACAAGTGACAGAAGTGAAAAATACAGAAGTGTTTTGCCTGTGATTCTCCTTCAATCAAGACCAAGTAGCAGCATGAGGCTACAGACAGAAGAAGCAACATCAGAAAAGCTGGCTATGAGTTAAATGGCTGCAGCCTGCATGCAGTCGCAGTAAAACCTCTGCTTAATGCAGATAGCTAGAGGCAGTGATGGAGAAAGAAAGCCCGCACTTTACCACAGAAGCCAGAAACTTCTCTGAATTGGTACTGTAGACCCAAGCAATTCCCAAGACACAGCTGGCCACAAACCAATGCTGGAAAGTCATCACTCACCAGTGGGGAGTCCAAAGAATACTTACTCTGGAGAGGAAGAAGCCAAACACATGACAGAGAACAGCAGCTGCAGGTTTTTCAATACAGACACTGGAATAGGAGTGTGAATACAGTGAAACCAACATGACTATGCCCAGGAAATATTTTCTAGGAAATATTTTGCATGGTTGAAGGAAAATACAATCCTCCACACAGTGATACCCACTGTCTTTCAGGTGAAATCCAAAAGAAATCAGTGAGGAAAATGTAAGCAGAATTCATTTTCAGGATCCAGCTCTAAGTGGAAAGAGGCCACTAAGTTGATACCTGCCCAAATGGTTCAGTTCCAAAACCTCAGTTAATCAAAGTCAATGACAAAATTCCATTCAAGGTAAAAATATCTTTGATAATTAGTTTACTGACTAAGCACCAGAAGTCCATATTTACAGCTGAGCTTTCATACAAGCGACTTGAAAACATCAGTCAAGAAGCATTTTTTCCAAAGGACTATTTGGTTATCCACAATTCCAATCTGAAGGGAAGTGACTATTTCTCTTACTTATTCAAACCAAATAAAGCTTGAATGGAATAAAAATGGATTGAAAAAAGCATTCTGCTAGTAAATTAATGAAGCCCAGGACATCACTACTTTTGCATGGCATTAATATAGCATTGCTAGACAGATCACCTGGCTAAGGTGTGTTGCAGTTACTTCTTAACTTTAGCCAGAAGGGAAATAGGCAACAGATCAGGAATCTGAAGGCTTATTATTCATGGGTTAGTTAACCCAGTCTTTATACATATTTTTTTTAAAATATACAAGCTCCATTGCAGTCCTCACATTCAGAAGGAAGGAAGAGTCTGCGTAGAAAAGAGCAAGAAGCTGAAGGCTAAGTACTGAAATCTCCCCTTCCTCACCCCAGTCAGATGAGAAAATAAAACTAAAGGGCAGGACAAGCTATGTTAAACATACCAAGAGAAACACAGAGGATGCAGATTGGACAGGGCTTTCTTCAGCCTGATCTAGACTTTGTTTCATTGTCCCCTTATAATATCTTTAGTCCTTGGTTTATGCAAGACATATATGGCAGCAAAGCAGCAGAGTAAGTTATAGGGAACAAGTATTTCCAAAGAAAAGTAATACCTACAAGGAGAAGAGACATCATGTAGACAAACCTCAGGGGAAGGAAACAAATAGACCAATAGTTTCAAATCACTTATTTTAGCTAAAAGCCAAGGAAGTTGGTTTTGCGAACCAAGACTTTGTTGCAAGTTGTAATTTGATTGGTATTTTCAGAGGAAAAGCTGTGGTTAACACTAATTCTGGTGCCAACAACCAGCCTTACCACGCTGAAATGGTTCTATAAACTTGCAAATCATTCTCAAGGTCAAGCAAAACATTTCAAATGCCTGATATGAAATTTTACTAACAAATCTTAAAAGCTCTCTAAGTACACCAAAATCACCCCTTACATTTTGCAAGCACAACAATTTACATCAACAATAAATGACATTGAAAAGCCAAAGCTTAAACTACGATGTGGCTACAAAGCTGTGCTTAAAAAGTTGAAAACCTAGGTAAATACATTTCAAGAATGTTTAAGAAGTTAGATTCATGGCTTCTGGGAGCTGTATGAAAAGCCTGTCTTAACCTCCTGAAGACAAGGAAAGTTTTCTAAATATTTTCAATTCAGTTACAAAGTATTTAGCATATTCACCCCACAGTATCTGTCAGTAAGACTATATTACCATTCTGCTTACATGAAAGGGAGCATAAAATAAAATGCTAAAACCCAACCAAAACAGTGGCAAACCAGCTAGTTACTGTAATGCAGGTATTAAAAAAAGAAAAAAAATCTGAAGCTGTATACACTCCATCTGCTTGGTTCAATGAAGTGATATAACCTTTTTTAATTTAATATTAAGAATTCTGCAGAAAGAATAGAAAGTAGAGTAGCAAAATGAAACATAATATCAAAAGCACAAACAAAAAGCAGACAAAAATTCAACTTAAACAAATAAATCAGTTATTCCGCAGAATACACATGGGCATTCTCCAGTAACCTAGGAAGGTCTACAGCTTCCAAATGAAAACCAATAAAAAATTAAAACAACATTATAATAGCTGACAACTGATCTGTGTCTCAAGTTGTGGAAACTGCCATGGGCATGTCACATCCATAATTTAAAATAAAACTGGATTGGGTAGAGAATGTTAAGAAATAGTAAAACTTCTTAGTATGTTGCAGACCTCCAGGCTTCAGAGTCCTCTCAGAGGATGAGACAAAGAGTATTATTAGAATGGAGACTAAAAACAAAGCACAAACCATCAAACACAACCAGCTTGGACAAACCTGGCCACATTTGGCAATACCATGTTCACCAGAAAGAGCAAAATGAAAAACAAATTCCAATGAAAAATGTGACAGCAGGCAGCCATAAGCTGCCTCACTAGACCATTTCTGGAGGAAGTCAAGCATCTTCCAAGAAGAATTACTGTGCAAGCACATGAAAGGGACTAGATGACAAATGAGCTTATTGTCTGCAGAACCATGGCTTGAGCTGTCTGATGTCCTGTGAGACCAGAATCGGGTGGCTGTCATACTGCTGAAGGTCACAAAACCAAAGCAATTCAGAAAATACTTATGAGCATAAAACAGATTCTGTAACTTGAAAAGTGAGATGGCATCACAATTGTAGCTCAGGGACATTTGCTACAATTTGCATAAACATCAGCTCAATCTTTTGTGGAAGTTGCTTCCAAGCAGGAAAAAGGTGATATCAAGAAAGGAAGTGTGCCACATAATACTTCTTGTGCAATTGTATTGCTAGGAGCATAACATTTTCATTTTAGAAAACAAAACATAATATTCAGCTAAGCAAGAAAAAACAAAACCCAATACAATCCCAAAAATCAACCCTCTGGCTGATTTTGAGAAGGGTTTTTTTTTTTTTTTTTGAGAACATACAGAGGACTCCTGTATTGCACAGCATTTCAGGTAAGGTTTCTTGCTACATGCATAGACTTTCACTGAAATTTTAGCCTTAGAAGTAGTCCTTTAATTCAAGCTTGGAGCTTTTCTGGAATCTGAAAACATGCATATTTCAGGTTCACCGACTACAACACTCCACACTGCACAAGGCTGCAGTCTAAATGACAGTTCTTGGAATCACCAAATACAAATGAGAAAAACCAAACCAAATCAGGGGGAAATTCTGCAGCCCTGTAAAAGCACACACGCCTGGCAACAGCGCCCTCTACTGACTAAAAAACAATATTTTCTGAACTCCACAGAATGCTCAGGAGTGCCAGTATAAAAAAAATACTGGGAAGCAGTAATTAATTTACAGTACTTAATTTTAAATTAAATAAATTACAGTGCTTAATTTTCATATTTTAATTTTTTTTTGCTTACAGAAAGACAGCTGTGTAGCTGTAGGAAGTTATGCTAAAGTTATGTCAAAAGAGAGATCACCCATATATTTTGCAAAACCCCAGTACAATTATGACTTTGGACTGTATGAGAACAACAGGGATGGTCAATCATGTGTCATGGAAAGAGGTGCTGAGAACAGAATGAAGCAGCAGTGAAAAACAATGACTGAAATTGTTTACCACACAATGAAAGGATGTCAGAACAGGCAACCTTAAGCTCACTGAAATAAAAGCTGTAAATCTTAAAGTTCACAGTAACTTCTACAAATCTATTTATATATTTAATTTTTCTGTGCACCCAAAGTATACTCGAGGAGAATTCTACAGAAACAAGCCTCCAAAATGTATGAGGACAAACTGTCTCTCCTTTATAAAATACAAGTGAAAGAAACATCAACCTGCACCGAGAGCTGTGCCACTGCATTATTAATGCAGCATGGAACTAAAAGAAAAGACCCTGACAATCTGCAGAATTTGTGTCCCAGGCCACAACTGTGTCAATGCAACAGCAGGAAGACTTCCTACAGAGCAGACTTAGGACGCCACACAAAGCACCACGCAGATATAAAGAAACCACACAATGAACAGAGAGATAGCTTAGTCTTAAAATTCCACTTCAGTTTCTCCCTTACAACAGAGAAACTGGATACAAGAAGGAAAGACGTAACAGCAGGGATCATTTTTAAAACAGACATTACTGTTCCACCAACTTTACCTTTCCTGCAGAAGAGGCCCTTGAATGATCCACACAGGTACATGTAGCTTCTGCCATGCAGATCAAGATGCAGGGTGTAGTCATGCAGTCCATATTCTGGGTCAATATCATCCAGTAAAGGTTTATTAGGTGGAGGAGCATATTGACTTGAAAAAAAAAAATAATAGAATTTAGCAAAGGGGGGTGACTTAGTAGAGAGAGATAAAACACGTAGCCCTACACTGAGACTGTCATCTCAAGACAGTTCCAAAACCAAAAATCTCTAGTTCATCACGCTTCTTTTAAGCTAATACAGTGTCTAATACTGCTGATCAGCCACTCAGCCTAGCCAAAAGCAGAAAATATGGCAGTCAGCTTTAAAGGGTACATCTGTTAAACTTCAAAACATGGACTTCTCTACGAAAAAGAAAAAAGCATCAGCTAAACTACAAATCTAAAAGCCCACTAGCTAGAGACTTCTCTTAAATAGCAAATATTGAAATAATTTTGTCTGTGCCTAACTAAATAAGAAACTATTGCACACAAATGACCTGAAGAAACCAAGTGCCAGAGGCAACTGAGAAACTTCTACATGGGATGCAATCTGGTACTAAGGGAGATGGTGCTAAATCTCACCTTCTGTGTGAGAAGAGACTGTAACACTAAGTTATAGTGGGCATTTAAGACTACTGGTAGATACAACAGTATCTGACCAGAAAGCTGAGGGGGAAATAAATTCCCCAAATACATTCTAAAGCTGAAGAACTCCACTTTTTAAACAGTTTACAGTGTATGAACAGGTATTATATTATATACTGAAATATACACATATACAAACACTTGAGAGGATACCGAGCTACTTTCTCAATAGGACTAAAAGATAAATGCAGGCACCTCACCAGTTTACCAGAATTTTTCCCCCTATTACACAGCTGAAGATTACTTCCCTACTTCCTGAAATGTCTCTCTCTTTTCTGTTTCAGACAGGAAGAGGAAATAAAAATATTGCTTGTGAAAAGGGAGAAAGCATGGGCAGTGTATTTCTAACTTTCTCAATACAGCAAGTACTAGTGCACTTGTATAACTAAATTATCTCCTTAATACCATTAACAATGGCAATATTTTAGCATGAAAATGCTTCTACAGTTTTGTATATAGTTACTGTAACTGTTGTTTATATTAAACAAGAGTTAATTACTGCCTAAATATAAACCTCTTACCAGCAGCGAATTTTAACTGTAAAACTCAAAGCTTTATTCAAAAGGTTATCTTTATTACCCACAAACAAAAATCAAACTTACACAGTAGCAGAACCCAAAATGCTTCTCTCAAGAAGTTGATTATAATGAAGACTCGCCATAACAAAAGCAATTTCATTTTTCTCCTGAAAAGTTAATTAAAGTAGATGTATTTTCATCCAGAAATTCTTTTTTTCACAAGGTCTTTCTGAGCATTAAAATTCATAGATAAATGCTGCTGCTTATTACTCTGCCAATTACTGTAATAATGTAACTAATGGCTTGCTTTAACACTTGGACTCCTAAAACCTTTATTCTTTTCACAAGAGTACAGAATATATAGAAAAGATTACAGCATTTCCATATTACGAGGAAAGAGAGGGAAACTAGCTATGCCAAGGCAAAAATTATGCAAGCAATCCAAGAATTGTACTTTCCTAGCTTCTACTTACCACTTTAAAATAGATACCTAAACAGAATCTAACAGCACTTACTCCCAACTACTGAAGCACCAAGTTTATTTTCATAAGTAAGGAACTATTTCCAAAGAGAGTTAACATCTGTGAGAAATACAAAATTATTCAATAGAAATGGTGAATTTCAAAGTAAAAATGTTGTCTTCACCAGATCCTTTACTCCTGGGGAAACATTAAAAACATAACCTTCCATAGATGTCTACATAGTCAAAGAAAACATCAGTGTGAAATCTAAATAGAGATAGAGGCATGTATTTACTTCAAGAACACAGAATGCTAGGATGGCAGCTATTTTTCTTCAAATGCATTTTTTAAATCCTACATTTATGAACACATAGGTCAACAGGAAAATTATTCACTGCCTGAATTCTATTAGTCTCCTGAAATGTGGGCAACTACTGTTCTCATCTCTCTGGCTTACCAGAAAATGACATCCTCTATTCAAGCTTTTGGCTTTTTAACTACTCCTGTGTTTTCATAGTGCAAAATTACAGCTATAAAAGATATAACTAGGAAGATTAATCAATCACATAATTTCTCAGTCTTTCTCCATCCAAATACCAGGAGGCCCACATAACCTGCCCTTGCTTTCTGCTATGCAGCTATGTGCAAAAAAAAAAAAAAACAAAAAAGATGTGTGGCATCTACAATTATTACACCCACTGACAGTTAACTACCTTGTATTATTCTGCCTACACAGAAAGTAAGAACTGCTGTTCAGAAAAGCAAGCAGGGAAAATATACTAGAGTGAGGCACTCAGTTCTTAACAACTATGTGGAACTTGGTAATGATTGAATCATTTCCAGGTGCTGAAAGAGTTCTCTTTCCAAGCTTGGGAGGGGGCAATGCATAAGCAAGACCACGGAGCCAACAATACAAGGACATCAGTCTACAAAACTTCTGAAGATAGAGAGAAATGGCTGTTCATTTAGCAGAGCTTTTCACAGATCGAAACAACCTGTAACAGATTCATGCAGCTCAGGCAGTCTCGAGATTTCTAGGAAATGGACTTTCACTCTTACCTTTAAGTAAGAGTGAAATAAATACTTCTTCTGTGGTTTTAAACATTGCCACTGGTGATTGTGCATATTTGAGGCAGCATGTTTGCAGCTGGAAATTAAACATAACTTTGAGAAACTGTTCACAGGCTCTGTAAGGAAAGTTCCTTGCCAGTGCCAAATACCCTAATCCTACATCAATAGCTGCATGGATGAGGGGAGGAAGAAAGGGCTGCCACCTCTGAATTCAGACCACGAGCAGAACACCTGAGATAGGCTTCCATAGCACCCAGCTACGTAGCTACAGGCAGACACTGTCCCAGTGCATTCCATGCAAAGATGCAGATTCCTCTTGTGTAGAAGTCTACTTCAGATGTTCTGCACTGCCCTCTAAAGACATTCACCTCTTCACCCACCCCACAGAAGCTAGCTGCTTAACTTAGACTCTTAATACCAAGAATTCAATACCCCCAAAAGGGCACGATTTACAGCATTCCTGCTGCTGGAGCAGGATACAGCTACCAGGTGTAGATTAAAGCTAAGCTGCTATGTGGGAACTCACCACTTTGAGTGATGTGGACAGGGCATGGCATGAATCAGAGGAAGAAGCACTTCTTTTCTCAAACCATTTTATTTAAAATTACTCCAGGATATCAAACTTGGGCATGTGAAGACCGCAAAACAAATAAAATTGAACAAAGTATCTAATACAGAATGATACATAACTGATCTTCTAATTAAAAGTGGATTTTTTTAGAAGTATATATACTCCCGAGACAGCTCTTTAGGATACAATAAATCATCCACTTACTGCCCCTTACATGAGTTTTGTGATTACTAGTTTAGACAAGATCTTTGAAAATCCAAAGGAAAAAAAAAAAGGAAGATTAAAAAAAACCCTCCCCAAATGCCTTCAAGTCATAATAAAATATTGAAAGAAAATGTTATCTTACCTTCCAAATTCCTACTAGCAGTCCTGGACTCAGGCTGAAGAGCTGGACAAGCTCATCAGCACCAACTGCTACACTACTTTCAGTCAGGTTAGCAAGATGGTATTCAGCAATCAAGGAAAATCGACGAGGTCTTTGAAAAGAACATACAGAATGCAGCAAAAAGGCTATGTCTCCTTATTCATGTAGAAGTTCAGTCTAATTCCATTTTTAACTCTGAAGTCTGACCAGCAGCACATGATGAAAATGGTTTTGAAAGCATTTGGCACACAGAGCCATAAACTACACATTTGAACAACTACAGTGTACTAGCAGGATCTCAACCCCTAACAAGAAAAGAAATAAAATCCACTCTGCGATGTTCTAACACACTCTTGAAAAAAGAAGAACTTACGTGCTTGCCCAATTTTTCAAAATACCACAGAATTACTTTATAATTTGATTTTGATACTATATTGGTACTAGATGGAATTACTGAATATATGTCAGCATGAAGCAAGCTACTAAGGTGAATTTTTCCTCCCCAGAAGCAAAATTCAAAGAAAAGGATCAAACTGTACATATAATAAATTAAAAGTTTGTGTTAGAGGCATCTTTCCTTTTTCATAATTTTTTTCTATATTTTGCCTATAATTAAAGCCATTTAGCTCCAAAACACTCTTTATTAAAAGCTCACAGACATTCATATTAATTAATGATGCATCAAAAAAAAAAACAGAGCAGAAAGTAGAGTTTGCATTACCTATTCAGAATGAAGAAAGAAGTCTTTCTAAAACTCTTTTCAGACTTAGGCTCTTATTATATTCAAAGCAGTTCCTAGATTTCTGCATAGCATCACTGTAGTATCACCTACAACTACACACTGAACACTGCTGGGGATGGGGCATCCACAACCTCCCCGGACAACCTGTTCCAGTGTCTCATCACCCTCACAGTAAAAAATTTCTTCCTAATCAACACCAACCCTTTCCATCTTTAAGTCAATCAGGCTTGTCCCTGCACTACTGCCTTATAGCCTTAACACTGACATACTGAAATTGGTGAAACCACTGCCTTCATCTGTATTCACAATCTTTAAAGCCCTGCAATTCTGTGAAATAAATACACCAACTGCCTGCAAGCTTTCTTTTTTATTTTCTACATATGAATCATCATCTTGGTAAAACAATTACATTTCCTATATAATTTGACTGCAAGACTTGTTCAGCTAACTTTATACAAAAGGCTACTCTTGATTTATCTCTTTTTTAAGCAAATACTTTGCTTCTGGAGGAACCAGGAGGAACCAGGTGTTTTGCAGGTGAACAATTCTCTCTTTTCAGAGCCCTATGTGCAAGAAGCATGTAGCTGACAGTGCACCTACTATACACATAGGCCCAGATGTGTGCAAAACTCGTTGACAGCCAAATATCTCAAATAGACACTTTTCATTTAAATATCTTCTCAGAATATAATGACAAAAACCACTGTACACATTTAAGTTAAAAAACAACAGATATGCTGTGGACTGATGTCTTTATACACAGGTACTGAAGATTGCACACACAGTTAAACACCAAGTTCCCTAAATTCACATACACAACTATCAGACAGAAAATAAATTTTAACATTACCTGATTGTAGCCACATAAATACTGATGAACCTTTCCAAGCTGAATTTCTCACAATAAATTCTCCTAGATTTATATGTTTCTTTCATGCTCATTTGTGTCTATGCCTTAAATTCAGCATTCCAAGTCCAGTCTGCATATCATATGCCAATAGCTAAATTAACCTATGAATTAATGTCATAGCTTGCTGGATTATACTATTTCTTGCTAAAAAGCTCTACCAATGAAGAGAAGAACATACGAAGAAATACTACAGGGAGGCTTTCTAACAAAGAGTTAACCTCTTGAGTCAAACCAACATCAGATAGCTCCTACAGACACATTATCAACTAATTATACCCAAAAAATCCTCAAAAATCCTATGTTAAAACTTACCCATTCTTGTTAGGAGGTCTGCTTTGGTCAGGAAGCAATGGTGTAACTCCAAACAGTTTCAGGGTTGACAGGATGTCTAAGCACGGCCAGTCTGTACCACCCCAAAGTATGGTAACAGATGTGTCCTTAAACGATAGGTTTGGCTTCTCTATTACATGTTCTTTTCCATTTCTGTCCTTCAGAACAATTATCCAGCTCAAGCCAGAGACTCTGTTATTTAGGAATTGAGAGGCGGGGATGGGGTGTTTAAAAAAAAATTCCCACAGTGACAGAACTTAAACTATGCTTTCAACAGAATTTTTAAATTTCTACTAACTTCTACTTATGTCCTTTAGTTCCAGTCATTTACAGATTATCATCGTATCTTCCTATTATGATATACATTTTATACCTCTATTTCTATACCCCCCCAAGCCATTAATATTTTGTACATTGTTCTCAAGTAAATCTCTTTGTGACAAGGCATTGCTTACTTCATAGCTTCTTTGTTTTTACATGGAAGACCGGTATAAGGATCTAGAACTTTAACAAGCCGCATTACTCTAGTTTTGAAGGCAGATGTTTGTTTGAAGATGTATTCTTTCTTCCAGTACCCAGGCTTTTTATCCTGTACAGCAGCACAGCCCAAAGAAACAGTTTCTGTTTGTTTAGACTTCATTTTCCATTTTGGTTGGAAAGAACTGGAACAGAGTTTCAGCCAAATTCCACTAAAAACAGAATAAAAAGGAATCAATTTCAAGAATAGTCACCTAGTTTTTTACCACTGAGCTACCACTGAGCATAATGTTCGCAAAAAAACAGTCTTGTCTGTCTTCCTAAAAATACAGGATCCAGAATGAAGCTCAGCAACAGCATAGCCATAGTCAGCAACATAAGTGAAAATCAATAAAGTTTAAGCAGAAAATTTTGAAAATTCCACCCCAAAACAATGATGCATCCTCCTCACAGAAAATCAGCTAGTGGAAAAAGCATTTTAATATTTCTTATTCAACAAAAATAACCTGTATGCTTCAAGTTTCTCACACAGATCCAGCTGAAAGCGGGCTGGAGGAGGACAGTTAGAATCACCTTTGTTTGGTGGTACCAATGTCATGTCAATCCCTTCTGCAATCTCTCTGGAAAAGCTCAGAGAACACATGACTTTCTGAAGACAAAGAAATACGTGACCGTAATGATGGGTTCATCTCTCTCATGCCAGGAAAACTAGGAGGTCACATTTCAGCCCCTCACACCCCAGTATCTCTAGTTCATGGAATATTGAGTACAGGAACCTACAAGAATTCAAACAGTAATCTGTGAATACAGGTTGCCAGTTTTCTAATTTTAAAGTGCTAGACACACAGTCTACATAACTGCACTAAGGAAAATGAATAGCAAGGGCAACAAATTCTTAAGAGACATCTTCTACCATTTATCAGCAAGATTACCTTTACCAGTGCTCACTTATCCTCAGGCAAACTTACACAGGCATGTTTTGTACTGCATTTTTCCCCCCTCCTTAAAGCATTCAAGGACTAAATCCATCCCACACTGCCTCCTACCCATCAAAAATATTCTCAATTCATCAGCTGCTGAGAATAAGTCCCCACATGCTGAGAGCCAGGCTCTAGTTATTAATGCAAACATATTTAGTAATTTTGTAAAAACCTTCCAGTTGCTGCTCTGCAGATATATAGAGAATTCCCCACTGCCATTTTTTGAGACAGGAGTGTTTAAAACACACAGACCAATAAGCTACCATGGTGGGTAAAGGTGGGTTCATAGTCAACATGAGTTCCCAACCTTCCTTTGCCCAAAAGAATGGTGGGATGGGTAACAGGAAGAACAATTCCATAAAGAAAACAAAGATTTAATATACTTCTATTTAAAGACCATAAGAGGCAGCCAAGTTACCAGATTGCATAAAACATTTCTGATGGAGGGAGGAAATGTTTTTTTAATTTCAAAACAGTTTAGAATTATCTGGTGATGAAAACGAAGGAGAGATGTCCCTAACATATCAGGAGGGGAAATTGAGCAGTGTATCATGAAATTGGTCTTAATCAGCCTAAAAAGTCCAATAAAATAATCTCCTATAAAAGTCTCCTATTAACTAGAAACCCCTTCCCAAGAGAGCCATCCTTTCTTTGATGGAGAGAGATACTCCGCATCTTACTGTATGATACTGAAAAGACAGGACTTAGTAGTAGGCATTTCGTGCATTTTGAAGTTGCAGACTCAGGCAATTTAGTTGACTGAAGATAGACTAATCACAAATACCTACCATCCTCATCCTCACTCTCAGTTACATATTGCTTCTTCCTTTCCCAAAACAGTATTGTGCAAGCAAAGATATCAGTTCAAGAAACTCAGAAGTTCAGTTAGGGCAGGGAGACAGAGGAGAAAATGAAGGAGGATTTGGAATCACAAATGTTTAGGAAGGTATCACTGCCCCTTCATCCTAAACTTCTGAAGAATTCAGGGCAGATAAACCAAAAAGGCATCCAACAGGGAAGCACAAGTTTGCCTCTTTCACAGCAGAATACATGTACTTCTTGTCTCAAATTGTTAATACTCATCTCAGGGCCTCTTACTGGACATTACTACAACAAGCCAAACAAACCTTTTACTGCAAACTCAAATGCCAGAATCATTCACATCATCATCACTTGACCACAATGGCAAAAAGACCCTCCCCTGTGCTCTCACTTCCTCTTACGCAAGCACATTCTGCTGGTGATCAGAAGCCTCAGGCTTTCGCAGGCAGACCACGTATGTGAACTTCCCACACTGCATGATAGGAAAGCTGGAACACCCCATGCTGGGGGCAAGGAGGATGCAGAAAGGGGGCATCATAGACATTTCCTTGTCTTCGACACTTATATTGAAGACATCAGTGCCAAGAACCATTCAAGCACAGACAATATTTGAACAGCCCAAAGACAAATCACTGCATTAGGCAGCACAGACATATCACAATGAAAGACTGATGGTCCTGTTGCACCAAGGACAGCACCCTGTACACCCAGGACAGCAGAAATACCCTAAAATAGATACTCTGTCTAAAAAGCAAGGTCGGATTTGTCATACAAATATGCATGGACTTCAATTAAAACTTCTGTTCATTCACTGCAAGATTCAGGGTCTTGAGAAGGTCCATGGAAATCCATCAGGAAAAAATGACCTGGTCCCACTGAACCAGTCAGGCTCCCAGATAACGGAAAATATCTCTTCCCCAAGTCTCATTTGTGCACATACACTAATCTCTGTTGAGATTAGAAAATGGAAACAGACATCGTTGAGATGGAGACAGATGAATCATCTTCCCCTGGACAGCCACAGTGATTTTATCCTGCCTTACCACCCTGAAGTGGAAAACACATACTAAGATAGTTAATTTGTGTCAACTAATGCAATTTTTATCTACCCTTACCTGCTGACAGCCTCAAAACCTAAATCAGGATTACAGATCTTCCGTTTAAATTCATCAGTTCTAAAGGTATCAATGCAAACATAAACTAATTAATTCACTGTACAAGTTTTAGTAAATAAGGGAGAAATGGACTCATATCGGGTGCAGCAATTTCCTATAGAGGAAGACATTTTCTCCTTCAAACAACATTAATGCAGTAGAACCCAAGAAAAAACAAGGATACCCACCCAGATCCTAGTTATCACATACCAACCTGGGTCTCTCCTCTCTACTCTTTCACAAAATTATCATGATATTGGTAGGAGCAATTTGTGAAGTCTGTATAGGCAATCCTTATTTAAAAAGTGCCACTATTTATCTTTGTCTCTTTAGTTCTCATTTAGAAATCACCAAAACTTGACAAACAGAGCAACAGATAAAAACCACTAGTGAATCATTTGATTGAATCAATCCCTCTGCAAAAACCTGATGAAAGAACTCAGTAAGTAAGACTTCAAAATTGTGAAAGCTATGATAATTCCATAAAGTTACTGGCGACACACCATTAAGGATCACCTGAACTGAAAAGTTTGTGCAGGTGCATGTGAATACAAACAAATATATGCAAATTTTGAAACCAAGAAAGTGCTAATAGCGACATTTCAAAGCACTGGATTTAGTTTTCGCCTCATAACTCCCATTAAACAACAGGGCCTGCACAGCTAGAATTCCATTCAACACCTACTGTGGGCTATGCAGTGCATTTTCAGCAGAGTAACTGTGCACAGGCACATGCATCAGTGCTCCGGCCTCAGAGAAACGAAATTAAAAAGACTCTTATCTCAGGTACACAAAACTGCAGCACGACTGAGACCTTCCCTCTTCCTTACTTGTCATTGGCCAGCTCATAGAAATGCTTATTCACACAACCAACAGACAAGAGAGACACAGCATCCAAATAGGAAAATATCTTCAGCAGCATTTCTGATGGTATGCTGGAAAAGAAGAGAAGGAGGAGTACTGTTAGACTTGTCTGCAAACCCCAGAAGTTACAATGGCTGAGAATTTTCATTTCAAACCTGAGAAAAACAGAAGAGGTGGAAACCAGCAGGTTATAAATTGATGAAACAAAAATCACCTGAAGAGGAAAAATCACCTCAAGAGTTAAACTGCAAAATTTGGGTTCTAATTTCACCCTCTGGTATGTGGCATCTGCCTAAAACAATTTATCACAACTTATTCA
>VYXC01010085.1:1220146-1237898 GCA_013397175.1 Platysteira castanea
AACCTTTTACTGCAAACTCAAATGCCAGAATCATTCACATCATCATCACTTGACCACAATGGCAAAAGGACCTTCCCCTGTGCTCTCACTTCCTCTTACGCAAGCACATTCTGCTGGTGATCAGAAGCCTCAGGCTTTCGCAGGCAGACCACGTATGTGAACTTCCCACACTGCATGATAGGAAAGCTGGAACGCCCCATGCTGGGGGCAAGGAGGATGCAGAAAGGGGGCATCATAGACATTTCCTTGTCTTCGACACTTATATTGAAGACATCAGTGCCAAGAACCATTCAAGTACAGACAATATTTGAACAGCCCAAAGACAAATCACTGCATTAGGCAGCACAGACATATCACAATGAAAGACTGATGGTCCTGTTGCACCAAGGACAGCACCCTGTACACCCAGGACAGCAGAAATATCCTAAAATAGATACTCCGTCTAAAAAGCAAGGTCAGATTTGTCATAGAAATATGCATGGACTTCAACTAAAACTTCTGTTCATTCATTGCAAGATTCAGGGTCTTGAGAAGGTCCATGGAAATCCATCAGGAAAAAATGACCTGGTCCCACTGAACCAGTCAGGCTCCCAGATAACGGAAAATATCTCTTCCCCAAGTCTCATTTGTGCACATACACTAATCTCTGTTGAGATTAGAAAATGGAAACAGACATCGTTGAGATGAAGACAGATGAATCATCTTCCCCTGGACAGCCACAGTGATTTTATCCTGCCTTACCACCCTGAAGTGGAAAACACATACTAAGATAGTTAATTTGTGTCAACTAATGCAATTTTTATCTACCCTTACCTGCTGACAGCCTCAAAACCTAAATCAGGATTACAGATCTTCCGTTTAAATTCATCAGTTCTAAAGGTATCAATGCAAACATAAACTAATTAATTCACTGTACATGTTTTAGTAAATAAGGGAGAAATGGACTCATATCGGGTGCAGCAATTTCCTATAGAGGAAGACATTTTCTCCTTCAAACAACATTAATGCAGTAGAATCCCAGAAAAAAAAAAGGATACCCAGATCCTAGTTATCACATACCAACCTGGGTCTCTCCTCTCTACTCTTTCACAAAATTATCATGATATTGGTAGGAGCAATTTGTGAAGTCTGTATAGGCAATCCTTATTTAAAAAGTGCCACTATTTATCTTTGTCTCTTTAGTTCTCATTTAGAAATCACCAAAACTTGACAAACAGAGCAACAGATAAAAACCACTAGTGAATCATTTGATTGAATCAATCCCTCTGCAAAAACCTGATGAAAGAACTCAGTAAGTAAGACTTCAAAATTGTGAAAGCTATGATAATTCCATAAAGTTACTGGCGACACACCATTAAGGATCACCTGAACTGAAAAGTTTGTGCAGGTGCATGTGAATACAAACAAATATATGCAAATTTTGAAACAAAGAAAGTGCTAATAGCAACATTTCAAAGCATTGGATTTAGTTTTCGCCTCATAACTCCCATTAAACAACATGGCCTGCACAGCTAGAATTCCATTCAACACCTACTGTGGGCTATGCAGTGCATTTTCAGCAGAGTAACTGTGCACAGGCACATGCATCAGTGCTCCGGCCTCAGAGAAACGAAATTAAAAAGACTCTTATCTCAGGTACACAAAACTGCAGCACGACTGAGACCTTCCCTCTTCCTTACTTGTCATTGGCCAGCTCATAGAAATGCTTGTTCACACAACCAACAGACAAGAGAGACACAGCATCCAAATAGGAAAATATCTTCAGCAGCATTTCTGATGGCATGCTGGAAAAGAAGAGAAGGAGGAATACTGTTAGATTTGTCTGCAAACTCCAGAAGTTACAATAGCTGAGAATTTTCATTTCAAACCAGAGAAAAACAGAAGAGGTGGAAACCAGCAGGTTATAAATTGATGAAACAAAAATCACCTGAAGAGGAAAAATCACCTTAAGAGTTAAACTGCAAAATTTGGGTTCTAATTTCACTCTCTGGTATGTGGCATCTGCCTAAAACAATTTATCACAACTTATTCAAGTGGCACAGCACAATTACCTGAAAAGTTATAGGTTTGCATTTTCATTAAGCTTTGTTAACTTTAACCATGTTTGGCACAAAATTACCTTATTTAGCATCAGTTTCTTACTGACTGTACCATGATTTTAACATTTATTCCATAACCACCAGCATTTGCAAAACTGCAGATATATTCACTCTCCCTCTTGACTGCGGTGTCAGGTCTCAGGATGCACCAGGACAGAAATGTCCTGCCTACCTCATCATAATCTTCAAACTGTATGTGCTCAGAGGTCTTGTCCAGTTTCCATTTATGTCAACAGAAAGGTGTGAACTTCAAAGTAAGAGCCAAATGGCATGTTGAAAACGTTAATGTCTCTGTGCATCTGAAAAGCTGCCTGAAATGCAGGTGCCAGTCTAAGCACAACAAGCAGAACATACCTCAGAGATGAGCCAACGTGACTTTTGCATTAACAGACAGAAACCTCATACTATTTGAGCAGTACCTCATAACTGCACAGAGTTTAAAATATATACATTTTATACTCTAATTTTCTTAAGCATTGAGTATGGTCACATCAAAATCACCGCTGAAAATACAAGGTGCTGTGAAAGTCAACATCCCAGCTGTGCCTCTTGTACTTTTACTACTGGGTTATTTGCAACACTTATTGTTTCATAACACTATTTCAGAAGCAGAGAGCTTTAAAGGGTAGCATGATAAATGGTCATATTAAACTCAGAATCTCAGTTGCATTAACATAGAGGCAACATGCCAAAACTTTCTGCATGCCAAAACTTGCACTGTTATGATGTGAAATAACTCATTCACTGTAAGCCCAAAGCAGTTAGTGCACTCATTCCAGAGATAATTTAGAAGTGATACCTTAAAAAGCTGAAAATTAACTAAAATAATATGCTTGATCCAGAATTTTCAACATCAGTTTTTATAATGGTATTCTTTCTCTTTTGAAGAAAGCTGAAAGGACTTGGTTTTTTTCTTTTTTTTCTCTTCATTCGCACCAGCCTAACAGCATAAAGGTACTGAACTGGCCATCCAATGCAAAACAGAGAAATCACTACACAGGAAGCTAACGTATAAAACAAGGAAATGTATAAAACAAGGAAAACTAATAACTTTTTCAGGTAACACATTCTTAGAATTTTTTTTTGTAAAAATGTAACTAATTTCCAAAAAGAAAACAACTCACAATTATATTGAAAGTGCCCTTTCACTGTCAAAGGGGAAGAGAAACATTTACCTTGCAGCCAATATGCAGTAGCCACTTATTCCTTCCCCCTCATCCCAATCCACCATTCTCAGCCACTCTATACACTAAGGTACACTTGATGACAACCAATAACCAAGTGAAACATATGAATTTTAATTCTAAACTGGCTTTCACTGAAGTAATAAAATAACAATTTTTATTCTCAAGGAACAACATTGCCCATGACTTGCAAAGGAGCTGCTGAAGGCTTCACATGACCCGGAAAACGTACATATTTCTTATGAACTTAGAAAAGAACACAAAGGAGAACCATGCCAGGAAACATTAGAAGGTGAACAAAGGATCCCAAAGTAGACCAGGAAAGCAATTATTTTTAACTCAGAGCATTTGACATAGAAATCTCCAAGGTATGAATATAATTACTGCAAGCAGTCAAAAGATGGCTTAGAGTCTGTAGGGGGTCTTCCACTCTTACTCCTAACATAAAGATATACTCACCTCTCAATGCACACATTTGGTTTCGTTTTTACGGGAGGTGTCAAATACAGACTTCTAATTCCAGCATTTACAGTTTCAGAACATTCCCCAGGCCTGGCAGCAAAGGTCCTTAACCTACTTGTAAGAAGGAAAAGCTGTTCAGAGTCACACATTCACAAAATGAAGAAATGCACACGTTGCGCACACCTAGACACAACATTTCAACCAAAGCAGGATTCAGGGAATGCATCACATGGCAATCCCTACTATCAGTTCACTGATTTGAACAACTACGCCCAAGTTAAAATACCTGACATCAGGGGGATTTCGATTTAAACTCGTAGTTGTCACTCCCGTGATTCATCTCTCACAGCAGTCAGAGGCAATAGCATCGCTCTCCCAAATCAGTTGGAATCCAGTAGAGATCTATGACCCTTAGACAGCTGCACCACCGTGACCACCACAACCCAGCTCCACTGAGGCCCCTGCAGCAAGTCAAACTCACTGATTAATCTTCTGTTTCACAACATTAGTCCAGAGACATTTTTGAGCCACCCAACTTTGCTAAGCTACTAAAAGATACCAGATAAAAACAACACCTTGAAACTGCCTCAGAAACTGCTGAGATTCAAAAAGAATTTCCTTGAATATACAACAGAATCACATGTGAAACAAAGTTGAAGTCTCATTTCAGATATTCCCCTGCTAAAACACTCACAAATCTGAGAGATAAGTGTTATTTCAATAGCCAAAATGGATATCAATATTTTTATAGCTCATTAGTGTTGCAAAATGTGGAATACACACAATTTTCTTAAGAAAGGATGTTCTTTGATGTTTGATCTTTGTATACTTTCAAGCGTAAACAGCAAGAAAGGAGATTTAATCCATAAAACAGACAGCAGCTAACAAGTTCTAAGGAATGTCCAGGTGTTAAGACAGACAAGTTACTTGTTGGTAGAATTGTTTTGTTAAGGTTTAAGTCTCGACATGCTTCAATGATTTCAGACCTAGAGGGAGGTTAACAAAGCTTGGGAAGAAGGATGCCCACTGATAGTGGACACAAAGAATGCAGAATTTACAGGCCACAAGGATACTTGGAAGAACCCCCAAGATAAGGAAGAAACTATTAAAGCCAATTCAGCAATTGTGCTGAAATCAGCTCCAGCTTTCAGAAGTGTGAAATTGCAACCAAGAAACCCACTGACTCAAAAAAGAGAAAGACTGAGAGTGCAGACTAATTTGCATGAGAAGCAAGAGAATCGTTAACGAATAGAAGATAGAATACTAATTAATAAGAACTCTGTAGCTTGTAGCCAATGAAACCTAATTCCTCCCTTTGCTAAAATGTATGAAATAGCAAAAAGTTTTGATCGTTGGTGTGCTGGCTTTGTGGACTTGCCACCCAGCATCCGCTTCTGTGCAGAACTGTAAATATATCAAATACCTCAACCCTTGTGTCTGGATTGGCCTCTTGCACATCAGGGTGAAAGAACCTATTTGGGGAACATTTGCATATCACAATTTGGATAGAAAAGAAAGGAACTTTGCATATTTCTAACACAAATTCTTACAAACCAACTGGTCACACATTTTTCCAAGTCTTCTGATAGGAAGGACTTTGTAAGCTGTAATTGCAAATACTATCATTAAACCACACAAAAATATTGAGACAGAGTTTCAATCTTAAATCAAGACCTTACACTTCATACCCACTGATGCCACCAAGCAGGCAGAGCTCCCCTTTCACTGCATTACTGATGTTTTAAATTGCCAGCAGACTTTCCAACACCTGGTCAAACCAGCTCTGGGTTTCAAGACAACCAATCAACATGGGGGGAAAAACAGTTAATTTTGAAGTATATGGGTACCATGTACCTTTAATGCACACTGTTCTTGGTTTAAAACTGATTTATGCTCCAAAAAAAATAAAATCAAAATAAATTAAAAACTCAGGTCTACACTGTCAACTGTGCTATGTGTAAAAAAAAAAAAAAAAACCCCAAGAAATTTTACTGAGAATTGTTATAACCTTAACAAAAAGACATGCACAATTCAGCTTGGGTGCCAACCACTGATAGACCACCTCAATTAACAACTACAAAAAAGTAGCCATAGAACAAACACAACCTGGAGGTCAAACAACGGTTTTACTCATGTATCATTATCAAGTACACTTAGACAAGGAGGCACTAACAAATTGTATTTTTCAAAAGCCATTAAAGGGATTTAGAGACACAAGTCATGTTCAACAGCAGCAGAGCTATCACTTCTGTAAGTTCCAGGGCAGCATATCCCAGGCTATTCTGCCCTGAATCCATGCTGAAAGCAGAGGTTTGGGCATACTCCACAGAGACACGACTTCACAGATTCCAGGCACAGGAATAATTCAGGTAAGAAGCTGGATTCTGGATTTTAAAACACACTACCTTGGACAAGCATAACCTGCATTGCCTGTATTCAGTCCTTCTTGCTCATTTCAACCACTCCCTGCTCTTCCTCGTCCCAGGGAGAAATAGCTGAGGAAAGAAAACTTTTGCCCACACATACCTTGAAAACTTTAATGTAACATCTATTATTTTTATAAGCTTCAATTAAAAAAAAACCTACTGAACTTTTGCATCTTTCAAAACAAAAATATTCTCAAGGCGTGAAGAAACAAACAGCAAACCCAATCCAGAAATTACTTTTCATGTACTGTATGTGCTAAGATTTTAAATTAGCATTAACAAAATGCTTTTACATTATATTGACAAATCTGGGGCAGATAAGCCTAAGAAAAAAAGTCAATGACAGCTGTTACACCCCCTCTTTAGATACTTCTAGAACAACTGAGATGCTCTTACTTAAGAAGCAGAACAACTTCAATTGCTTTTACAGTAGCTTTCGACCTGTGAGGCTCAGTTTTGTACCAGTATTTTCACTTTCACACCCCATAATACTTGCAATCTGCCTTGGTTTTTTGATGGTCAGGAATCGTCTTCCGAGTAACATTTCAAAAACGTACACAATGTTTTAGGTAGTGAAAAAACCTGTCTCCTCCAACTGCTAAAGCATATCTGGGGATAAAAAGGAATGACAATAATGTTTTGACATGGGTCGGTTGGGTTTTTTTCCCTCAGCTAACAATTTCAGTGTTTTTAAAAGGTGAATATTAGCCCAATTTATATACAGGTTAAAAAGAAAAGAAAAAAAAAACAAACAAAAAAAACAGAACAGCAGGGGGAATGGAACTGCTATGAAACCCAAGGTTGTACAAATGGGTTAGCAGACAAATCTGCTTCCTCAACTTTGCCTCTAAGATTAATGCTTTAAAATTTTGAAAGCCAAACCTGTACTGTAAGAACTAAGATAATCACACCTTCCACAGTGAAACCTTCCTATTTATGACAAAGGCCTAACTGCCCAGAAAACACTTAAAGTAGCCACTAAACTAACTAGTACTTTGTGGATACTCATTATAGTAACTCCTACAAGCAGAAGGCCATACCGAAGTTTAAGGTCCCCTTCCCAGGCAGAAAAGAAGTGTTACACCCAGGCCTCCGTGCACGTGGCAACACCAGCACGGTGCCACCTCCATAGGGGCAGGGAGAGAAGGGCATCATAGCCACAGCCCTCGCCGTGAAGAGTCGAGAGCTAGAAACCAGAGCCGTGGAGCAGGTGAAAGAGGTTTCCCCGAGGAGCAATGGGAGCTGAGGGAAAACAACAAACCACCCTCCTCGGACGACGTGAAGAAGGCAGAGCAGGCAGCCCCGGGCCGGCAGAGCCCCGGGCCGGCAGAGCCCCGCTCGGCGCGCCCCCGGTTACCTGCCACGGCCCGTCGCCATGGCCGCTCCGCCACGGCACAGCGCCGACTTCGCACCGGCGGCGGGGAGGGAAGGGGAGGGAAATAAGAAGTGCGCGCTGCCACCTCCCGCGGTACGCGGGGTGGGACGGCGCCAGCCCGCGGGAGGCGGTGCCCAGGAACGCTGGCTCGGGGAAGGCGGGGCTGGATTGCCGAGCACGGCCGCGTGGGGCACTCGGAAATACCTCTGGCCCCGGGGAACAGCAGCGTTGCTGCCGTGAGCATCCTGGTGGCTCCCCCGCCCCACGCCCCACAGTGAGCCCGGAGCTCTCGGGCACTGTGTTCTCGGGTCTCGGAATCACAGAATTTATTAGGTTGGAAAATACCTCTGAGATTATTAAGTCCAAGCTATGACCCAACACCACCGTGTCACTTAGACCACGGCACTAAGTGCCAAGTCCAGTATTTCCTTAAACACCTCCAGGGGCGGCGGCTCCATCAACTCTCTGGGCAATCCATTCCAGTGCTCAATCATCCTTTATGTGAAGAAATTCTTAGTAATGACCAACCTACACCCCCCCTGGTGCAACTTGAGGCCATGTCCTCTTATCACTTACTCTTAGGGGGAAGAGGCCGACTCCCACCTGGCCACAGCCTTCTTTCAGGGATTTGTAGAGTGATAAAGATCCCCTGAGCCTCCTTTTCTCCAGGCTAAACATCCCCAGTTCCCACAGCTGCTCCTCATCCTACTTGTTCTCCAGACCCCTCACCAGCTTCGTTGCCCTTCTCTGAACCTGCTCCAGCACCTCAATGTCCTTCTTAAATCGAGGGCTCAAAACTGAACACAGTACTCAAGGCGTAGCCTCAGCAGTGCCAAGTACAGTGGGACAATCACCACCCTAGTCCTGCTCACCACACTGGTTCTGACACCTGCCAGGAAACCACTGGCTTTGGCTACCTGGGCACACACTGCCTCATGTTCTGCTGCTTTCGAACAGCATCCTCAGGTCCTTTCCCACCAGCAGCTTTCCAGCCACTCTGCCCCCAGCCTGCAGCGCTGGCTGGGGTTGTCGTGGACAGGACCCGGCACTTGGCTTTGTTGAACCTCAGGCCGTTATCTCGGCTCATCGTTTTAGCCTGCCCAGATCTCTCTTGCCGTCTCTATCCGTGGAAACGTCAACTGCATCCCTTTAACACATCTATGCGTGCAAGACAAAGAAAAACATGTGTAAAAAAACAGCTTTAAAAGGGTGACCGGGACCGCAGGCGCGGCGAGCAGCCACCCGCCCGAAAGGGGACGCGAGTCCCCGCCTGCGGAGGGCGGGCTGCGGCCGTGGCCGTGGCCGTGGCGGCGCTGGGCATGGCGGGCTCTGTAGTGACTTCTCTGGGAGCGGCTCCCGGCGGCGCGCGGGAGAGGGCGCCCGCTCAAACTACCGCTCCCAGGGCCCGCCGCCGCCGCTCGCTGCTCCGCCGTCCTAAACATTTCCGCCGGGGCAGCGGCCAGCGGCGGTAAAGGGTCGGGTGGGCGCCTGAGGTGGGGCAGCGGCTGCTCGGGGCGGGAGGCTGCCGGGGCACTTCCCCGAGGGTCCCCCGGGAGAGTGGTGGCGAGCGGCACAAACTTTCTGTTCGGCTCGGCTGCCCCGGCCGTGCCCCTGTGAGGGCGGCGGGAGCCGTGCCTGGGATGCTGCCGGCGGCGCTGCCCGGCTCTCTCGGGCGGAGCTGCCTGGGCCGCTGGCTACTCGCCACTCGCGGGTGGGCGCTCCTGGGGACCGGCACCGGGACCGGCACCGGGTCCTGCTCCTGCCTGAGGTGGCGGCACCAGCCCCCGCCGCTGCTCTGGGCCGCCCGTCAGAGCATCGGGACTCAGGCGGGAGGGCTGAGAGCTGAAAAACCTGGCGATAATAGCAAAGATGTGTCCGTGCAAAGGGCGCTGAACGAGGAAACGCTGGTGTCGGCGGCTCAGAAAGGTAAGGCAGGGGATGCCGTGTGCTGCTCAGAAGGGCTGGAGACAGTTCCTTCTGCAGCTGACGTTTTGCAGCTTCAAACCTCAAGTATCTAGAAAAAAAAAAAAACAACCTCAGCACACCAAGCCGGTTTCTTTCCACATCGTATTGTTTGGAGCAGCTGTTACACTTCTGTGTATGCATTGCACAGTCAGAACAAATTACGTGACTTCTAAATAGCCTGTTGATTTAAGTCACATTAGACAGAAGATGTAACAGCCTCTCATTTTCCTTTTCAGAAGAGAAACCTATCACATGCAGCCTGTCTGTAGGGCTGTTGAGACAAGTTCACCTCCAATAAAATTGTTAAAGCTCTGTATGTGATAGTAGTTTCTTTATGGGATTGCCTTCACTTGTTGGTGTCATTCACTTAAGTGAAAAGTGGTTGCTACACAATTAGCCTCAGAAATTCTTTGAAATGGCTTATGAAAAACACCTTCAACTGATTAGAAAACTGCAGGAGAAACAGTTACTAACATTTCCTCCATAAGTTGTACTCCACTGAAATGCACACTTTATCACTAAAAGATAATAGTCTATTTCCAAGTACACAAATATTTTGAAACAGAGAATCTCATATGACTTATTTTGCAGTGTGTACTGACACTTGTACTTTAGATCAAAATTGAAAGAGAAAAGCTAGTCAATAAACAGCAGTTAATTATATTAATAAATAGAATAAGTATTTTGGTCTAATATTCCCCTTTTACTGTTCTATTGATTGCTAGTTCATAAAATCAGTTATTTTCAGCATGTGCAATTTATAAACTTTCACTTTTTTATTTTTACTTCTCCTTTTCTTTGCATAAGGATTGCAATGATTGTGGATTTAGGTGGTAGTTTGAATACTGCAATGCTAAATACCGCATTAGTTCCTAAAAAATCTGGCTCTCATGTACCCAAAAAGTAGCAGTAATTGCTGCTTTGGATCTTGAAAACATCTAGCAAACAGAAATTAATAAAGCTTAACACAGAGAGTAAACGTGCCTTGTACAATATAAGAGATGTTCCATGGTCACTTTTACAGAGGCATTAAGGAAACTGTTACTGGAATTTTTTCTTCTGCCAAAATGTTATTTGAGCTGCAGACTAACAGAAGAGTATTGATGTAAGAAAGTCATACAAGTCTTATTATCCAAGGTTGTAACTTCTGTGTTGTTTTCTGTTTAATTTCAGTGAAAGAAGCTGGAAGAGACTTCACCTATTTTATTGTGGTGCTCGTTGGAATTGGTGTTACAGGTTATTTTTTTAAAATTACGTTCTTTATCAGAAGACACTTTTCATTAATTCCATCTGGTTTGATAAGTTTTCATTCCATCTGCTGTTGTTTCTGTTACAGGTGGTTTGTTCTATGTGATTTTTAAAGAGCTATTCTCTTCTTCTAGTCCAAATAAGATCTATGGAGATGCCTTGGAGAAATGCAGACATCACCCTGAGGTTGGTTTTTGAACTTTAGTCATAAGTTTATGTTTCTCAGTAGTTCCTGTCTCTCTTCAAGTCAAAGCTTCGTGCAAGGAATCTCACAAGCTACTTGAAGGCCCACGTGGTGCTTAGCAGTTGTGCCAGTGCTTTTAGCTGCTGTGGGGTGGGTCAGCTCCAGAGCAGAGCCTGCATTAGGAGAAGTCATTGCAAGCATTGAGCCTTTGTGAACTGGCCTGCTAGAAGCCAAGTAAGTGTGCCACAGCACAAAAACTGATGGAAATAGTCTGCCCTTCAGAGCATGTGCTTGTGTCACCATACAGAAAGTTCTAGAGTACCTGCTAAGTGTAACACTTGAGTTCTGCAGGTCAGAGAGGCAATTGGTCCCACTAAGTTCTGTAAATCTAACCTGCAGCCTTTTCTCAGCACACTCATTCTACTGCGAGACTTTGCTATGGTTCTGTCATTCTGTGAAGCACTGCACTGACGTTCAGGAATTTAAATTCTTCATTTAAAGCACAGTTAGCATTCCTGTGGCTAATGGGAAAAGAGGCAGAGAACAGTCTTGGGATCACACAGTCATCACAGCTAGGTGTAAACAAAAATCAATGTAAAACTAGATTTTAAAAAACACTACTTCAGACAAAAAGGTATTTGAAACAAGGTTACCACAAATGCCTTTGAGGATAACCTAGAAATGAAGTGACAAGTTGCTGCTAGAATAAAAATGAAGACTGCTCTAGAACAAGTTTGTAGAATTAAAACTTCTTTCCAGTACTTGCACAGTAAAACTTGACCTCCCTTTCTAACCAAATTTAAAGTAAGTTTAAGACTAAGTTAATCAACTCTGAGTTTATAGGTCTGAAAAAAAAATTACTGGATTTCTTATTCAGTAGTGTTTGTTGGAGAATGTGAAGGGGAATACATTTGCACTTTGAAGTTCAAAACGTTCTCTTGGAGGAGAAATGAGCAAATACTTCATGCTCTTTTTCCTTTTTACAGAAACTGTCAGTTTACATGTCTTCATCTCAGAGAACAGTACAAATGAAAGATATCAGTAGGATTTATTTTAGACATTTAATATGGGACTGTAAAAAAAAAGGACTGGAATACAGAGGAATTTTCCTTAAACTGTTCTCTTTCATAAACTCTTCTATTCTCGAAATGTTAGGTTCTCTAGGGTCATTTTGTTAAAAGAAGATGCATTCACAGCAGAGATGTGAGCTGGTACTGGAATGTCTGTTTGTATGTGATCCCTTCTGACAACTCAAACCTCTTTTCTTTTGTAGATAATTGGTGTTTTTGGTGACTCTATCAAAGGTTATGGAGAGGCAACAAGAAGAGGAAGACGACAGCATGTCAGGTACCCCTTGGTGCTTGCCCCATAAAGACATTAGTTTTTGCACAGCAAAGATATTTTTGGGTCCCAAGTTAGATCTAGAGTGATGAACTCTCTGTGATGTATCCTGTCACTTTTGATTGAACATAGAAGTTTTTTGCAGTACCACTTGTCTGCCATATACCACTAAGTACAGTGTACAAAAGATATAAAATGCCAATTCTGAGTGCCTCAAAACAAGCAGTGGTCATCATGGTAAATATAGAGCTGGTCTCTCCAAAAACTAGGATGAGTCTGAAGAGAGTAGTACAGAGGCCTAAGCAGGCATGGGCGGAGCAGGAATCTGACTGAAGTTTGCAGTCTGAAACTATTTTGAGCTGATATACAGAATGCTTTTTGGTACTTGAGGCCACATCTCTACTGTGTATTTGACAGAACATCTATCACCTAAACCTTTCATGAGTGTGTCTGTTGCTTTCCTTTTGAAACAAACAACAGAACTAGGTATTAAAAAACATAAGTCCTCCCTGCTTTGCCTTTATTGGGCTCATTGGCTGGAATATATTCAGTGAGGTTTCATATAACATGAGACACATAAGCCCAGATACACAGGTTGAACCGTGAAATTGAGAGTTTTTGTTTTGTGTGGAGGAAAGTGACTTTTACTGATTGAAGCTTTATCTCTTTACCAGACTCTGAAAACATGTTTAAAGTGAAGCTGCTAAATGAAATTGATGTGCACAAACATTTTAAGCACCTGTCTGTAAATAAGTAAATGTATTATGAATCAGCTTCACTAGTATTTAATTTCCATCCCTTTGACTGCCTAGTATTTTAAATAAATTTTTGAGCTGAGAACTGTGTAAGATTGTAAAGTTTGCATCTGCAGTATAAGGATGATCTCAAATGTCTCAAAAATCTGCAGGGTTTTTTTGTGTATGAACACCTTGAATGTAAATTTACTGCAGTAAGGCTCTTCATTCATATTTGTTCTCTCTACCCCATCATGTCACTTTAAATTGTATTGGAAGTTTAATTCACAGTGTGTACCCGGATATGACTGATGGAAATAAGAGTTTGGTAGTAAACAGCAGTTAGTAATTTCAGTAAGAAACAGAAAGTAGCACCAGAACTTCTATCAGACCATTAGTTTCCCAAAGTGGTCACTTTGAAAGTGATATGCTATCTGTTTAATACTTAAGCATAACCCAACTCCAGTCTAAATACCAACATTAGGCTGGAGATCTCGTATCAGTGCCAAAGTTACACAATTTCAGCACAACAAAATTATTGCAAGAGTAAGTAAAGCACATAGTAAACGATTTGTTTTGATATGGTTTAACCAAACTGATAATTAATTTGGAAAAACATGCTTTTGTGTTTTGGCTTGATAACTTTGTTGAAGTGCCTAAAAAAGCTCTGGAAGTCTTGGTCATGTGGGGTCCTTTTCTAGGTGTCAGGCTCCAAATCTGAGGTTTTTTTAGAATAAATACAAGGAATTTCCATAGTCTTCAGCACTAGATTGCTTTTCAGTTTTGAGGGGAGGACTGGGGTGAGGACATTTAAGCATTTCATCTCTTAATCCTCAGCTGCTAATTAGCTCTTCTAACTCCACTAGTCCTTAGGCACTCACAGTAAAGCTTGAGAGAAGCAGTAGAGAAGGAACCCAAGGTAGCATAAGGACACCTCCGGAATACACTTTCTTACAAAATAAGTAAGCAACTCCTCTAAGTAAGTTTTAATTTGAAGTCTTAACTAGCACATAATCTGTATCTTTGCTGGGTGGTTGGGTTTTTGTTTTGTTTTGCTGTTTTTAGTCACATTGAGTACGTAAAGGACGGACTGAAACATATGCGTTTGAAGTTTTATATTGAGGGCACTGAATCAGGGAAACAGGGAACAGTCCATGTGGAAGTCAAAGAGGTATGTACAATTGCTTGATACACCTGACAAGCTTAGTCTCAAACTTAAACTGCCAAAGAGAAAAAAAATGCTCTGAAATTGTTTTCTTTTCAGAATCTTGAAACAGGAAGATTTGCGGTCCGCTACATATTTGTGAATGTTGAGACCTATCCGAGAAGAACCATTGTCGTAGAGGACAACAGATAGCCAACGATCAAAGCTGCTGCCTTATCTCACTGAACTTTGGATAATGTTGGAGTAGCCAGTCTACACATGATTTGTGTGGTGTTGCCAATTGCGTCTCGCAACTTCAGGGCTGTGTTACAGGAAGTAGCCTCTCAGGGCCTCCAGTAAGGACTTTTGATAATAACAGATATGGGGTTTAAAGTGAAACCAATGAAATCTAGCAGATCTGTCATGGCAGATATTCTTGACATAGGAAAATAATGCCTCCTAATAAACAGTTTAATGCTGGATAATGCTTCTGTACACCCAAAACCTGTTTTCCAAGGTTTTAGGTTTGAATGGGGAGTTTTTTGTCTTCATTGGCTTGGATTTCCCACTACCACTGCAATAAAGAAAGGGGTAGTTTAACTGTAGACAGAACACTACTGTTTTCATTTTGGATACCTTTGTAGGTGAGAAGGTAAAATAAGAATGTTAGTGATGCAAAAGAGATCTAGGTATGCAAGAGCAGGAGTGGTGGAGGCACAGACCCATGACAAACAACTGAAGGTAAAGACTTCAGTATTGGTGTCTTCTCAATAAATTACCAGCAAACAGACCATCAGTGCCATCTGCTCTTTCCAGTGTTTGCTGTGCTGCTCCTCATGGTTGTAGCAAGGTGGGGGTTGGCCTTTTCTCCCAGGCAGCTAGTGACAGGACAAGAGGACATGGCCTCAAGCTGTGTCAGGGGGGATTTGGGTTGGACATCAGGAAAAATTTCTTCACTGAAAGTGTGGTCAGGCGTTGAAACAGACTGCTCAGGGAGGTGGTGGAGTCACCATCTCTGGAACTGTTCAAGGATCGACTGGACGTTGCACTTAGTGCTGTGGTTTAGTTGACATAATGGTATTTGGTCAAAGGTTGGACGCAATGATCTTGGAGGTCTTTTCCAACCTTAATGATTCTGTGGTTCAGTGAATATAGCTGTAGTACTTGACGATCTTCTTCCCTTTTGGTCACCTCCCTCAAAATCATCACTCCCACAGAGAAAAGAGAGAAACCACAGTATCCATAATTAAGTCCTGACTTTCTCATACTTCTGATTGGTGACATGGGCTGTGACCCGGATGAATCATGTAATACAGGTGGTCTTTTTACCATGCAGTGCTAGTTACTCCTGTTAACAAACAGCCATATTTACAGAGGGGCTTTTTATTTCTAAAAGTGTTCTGTAACTTCAGGAGAACATCTGGTATTTCCTTTAAAATTGCCTTTTTTGTGGAATAACCAAAGTGTCCAGGAAGTGTGGTACTTCATCACACTTTGTTTTTAAGCTCTGACACCAAAATGCTAGCTAAATGCAGCAGTAAGAGAGATGGACATACACAGGACAATGTTCACAAAGCCAAATGGTCATTGAGATCTTCACTGGTGTCTCTTTAGGAAAACTGTCCCGCTCTGAATATCATCGCCTTCAAAATGCTTTGAAAACCACAATACTCCATTTAAATTTCTCTCCTTCCCACTTTGCATCTACATGTGATAAACACACACGTGATTTATCAGGGTGTGTCCTTCACCCGTAAAGTGCTCCATATTATTTTCTTTTACGGCCTGCATCACCTTGCTAGCTAAGCAGATTTACCAGGATGCTTTTCTATATTTCAAGAATGAGGGATACAACTCCAAAGGACACCACTTCTCCTGTATTGTGAAGAAGTTGAGAATATGCTTGATAAAATGAAGACAAAAAATAGCAGAAGAAATCCCCCTTTATCTGAGTTTAGATATATTAGTGTTCTTAATTTGAACAAATGACAAATACAAGGCTCAAATGCTTTCCAATCTCACTGGAGGAAAGCTCTTTGGAATCCTTTTTCTAGGACTATCTCATCAGTAATGAAAAAAAAAGAGCTTCATAGCTTGATATATCACCTTTGTACTAGCTAGATACCTATCACCAGCAAGATTATTTAAGCCCCATAAAATTTCAGGAGTATTAAAGCTTTAGAGGGATGTAGGTTGTCTGCAGATAAAAAAGTTAAAACATTTTTTGTTAACAGAAATCTTATGGGAACTAATTACTTCTTTCCATATTCCTTCTGAGGCTGAAGTTCTGTTGGTCTTTATGGACCAGGCTGGCACCCATGCTTACAAAATTTTCTTAAATTCTGTTTCACGCCAACACATATGTGGAGGCACCTTAATCAAAATTAGGTGAGGATTAGTTGAGCAAGACATCTGGAGTAGAGAACGTTGATCTCTTCTGCAATATCACCTTTCCTGGTGTTAGTTTGCACTGGAGGGGAACAGCTGCATTCACTTGAGTTTAAACATAATGTTTTAGAATACCTCTTTTGTAATTCTGAAGACTGTTAGCCTCAGTTTTCCTTATGAAGCTGCCCTTGCTTCACTGAATCATTGTGCTACTGGTAAGTCCTGCAGAGAGCCTTCTCCATGGCAGGCAGCTCAGTGTTCCATCTTCCCACTGGGGGATGTTAGGCTGGGGAGACAGCAAAGTAACTGAAAGCTTCACCTTCAGTTGCTGGTAAACACAAGCAGTAACCATTTCACTGTTTCCTTTCTAAAGCTCTTGCTTATTTTTCTCTTGGGAAAGCACAAAATTACAGCATGTGCTAGTTACTTTCTGATGTAAAAGTGTCATGGTATTGTTACTAAAGCGCTGGGAAAAAAATCACTGCCAGTAAGTCAGAGCCAAAGCAATGATGTTTTCATGGAAATTAAACACATTTTCCAGAGTTCAGTTTTGATTTTTTCAGAATTAATAAAAATATATATTCTCAAAACCCCTCTCTCCTTTAGAAAATGAAAATGT
The DNA here is from genome assembly GCA_013397175.1 of Platysteira castanea. Lineage (NCBI taxonomy): Eukaryota > Metazoa > Chordata > Aves > Passeriformes > Platysteira > Platysteira castanea. The sequence continues at coordinate 1,237,316 of VYXC01010085.1, forward strand.
GTCACTCACCAGGGAAAGGCTGTTTTTTCAGAAACTGTGGCAGACTACTCAAAATGTGGTTTAGGTAGGTATACAACTTGGTCTTAACTTTCCCATATCTACATTCATTTTTGTGGATGCCAAAGCTTGTGTATGCAGCTAAGCAGCCTTAGAGCTGGTTTGCGGAAATAATATTAACTATATCATCTCCATGACCTGTGTTTGATTCTAGTCCTGTGTATATTTGCTGTATAGTGACAAAAAGAAATATTCCTCTAGGAAATGAACTCAGTGGAAACTTTAAAATATCAAAAAAATTATTACTCTTTTACTAAACTTCAATAAACGGAAGCTCTTGCAAAGAGAATGTGGTTTTAGGCTGGGGAGGGAAACTGTGGTGTTGTGCATGACTGAGTTTAAAAATAACCTTGATACCTAAATATTTCCAGCACGGAATTCAGCAACTGATTTAGGCAATACAGTCATGATCTTAGAAATGGCTGCAAATAGATGCGTGTCTGATACAAGAAACTTCAACAACTAGCAGAAAAGACAGGAATGTAAGTAAGACAATTACTGTATCGCATGCCAGCTGCAGAGATAA